>PNEQ01131981.1:0-10055 GCA_003012365.1 Medauroidea extradentata
CCGACGTTGTGGTTGATCACTTGCTTCATGGAATTCTCTCCATGACGTAGGTTATTGACGCACGTAGGTCAGCCATCACAGGGGGTTGCTTAGGGTATTGCGCCGCGAAAGTAGTTCCGCTGTTGCGCACCTTTTGTCCCTAATTATTATATTTGTGTGGATAAAGAATTTTCTTTCAATGTAAAACCTATAAACGGAAGTTTTGGAATGGTTTGTTTCATGTTTTAAGGGTAATTTTGCTGGTTTTGTTGAATTTTTGATACTGTTGTATCACTCCGCCGTGGTGCGCTATTTGTTACCATGTCCGTTGCCATGAGGGAACAGTTGGTGCCGGGCGCTGACCCGAAGCGGTCGCTAGTTGTAGGACAGTTGGTGCCGGGCGCTGGCCTGAGGCGGTCGTTAGTTGTAGGGCAGTTGGTACGAATAAGTGTTTCATCATTACCTTGTTTTTTGTTTAACTCACGTTCAGACATGGTAACGCCGGACAGCTGACGGGTTTATTTGTGCTTGATAAATAACCGCCTTTTGTAAGAAACTTACAGAATCCAAACATCTGTCAAAGTTAAAGTAATAATAAATCAACAGTTGACTGAGTAAGTGAGTTGTTATTGGTGAAATCACGATGGTTAGTTAACCCTGAAAGTAACTTAAACTGAGCTATCCGGAGCACGTCAAGCCACATAACCTCAACGCCAAGTGACAACAAACCATAACAATAGACCACAGCAACACACAGCAGACGCAGGACGCGTCACATCATTTGTCGCCGTGAACAGGGACCGAGGGAATCCAAGTACCTCGGGGGCCCTAGGACCCTTGGAACTTCGGAGGCGGAAACAACTATCATCGGCAGCACCAGACAACTGCCAGCGGCAGTCGGGAAGGTACAGTTCACCCAGGAAAAAAATGGAACTCAGGTCAGTGTCGCTTAAGGAGCAGAATTTTATTGTGGAGGACATTCTCAAGATTGTTTTGTTTTTTGTTGTGGTCTAACTAATGAGATGGTAATTTTTGTTTGTTGTCCTTGCAAACAACAAAATGTAAGGTTAGGTTTGGGGTAGGCTTAGGCCTACATATATCAGAACTGCTAGTGATCAATTATAAGTGTAACATGGCTAATCAGGACGTGGCAGATTTGTTTAGGAGTATGTTTGCAGCCTACAACAGAACATTAGAAGATTTCAATACAGGGTGGAAAAGTGATTTGGAAAAAGTTAACAAGTTGTATAGTGGTAATCCTGAAGTTAAAGAGGTAGAGGTGAATCAAGACATTTTCGAAAGTGAAACAGTAGTAGTACAAGTAGGCCTAAGGGTAGAGAAGGTAAATACGGTGCAGAAAGCTAAACTTGCGGTAGAATAAGTCAGTGTTGAAAGTAAAGGTTTGGTAAACAGTGAAGGTATTAGTGATGTTGCAGTAGAGAGTATTTCAGCAAAGAGTAAAGTTATAAGTGATAATATTGGTGAAGGAGTTAAGGATACTGAGAATGCAGCAAATTTGACAAGGGGGACAGAAGTTGTCGAGGGTAAGGTGAGGCCTACCAACAGTAGCTTGGTTGGTAACAGTTTGTTGAGGCTGCAAAGAGTGGAGATGGACAGAGCCTTTCAATGGGCAGGGGCAGCAGATCAAGATGTAGGAAGGGTGAGGAATGTTGAACAGAGGGGGGTGCAAGTGTGGCACCAAGGTAATGTAAAATTTAAAATTCAAGATGGACTGGGGGGTGGTGCCGAGAGCTGTTGGGTAGGAGTGGTACAGAGGACAGTAATGTACAAAGAAGTTAGAGATCAGGGAAGTTTTGTGAAGTGGGGGGTGCAGGATTGGTTGAGAGGAAAGGTGAAGCTCAAGGAAGTCTGAGAAGTGGCAAAAAAAAATCAAGAGTGTGATTTAGGGACTTGCTGAGGGGCAAAGTAAGAGTAAAAAAGAGATTTGTGGAGATGGAATGGAATGTTTTTTGTATGTAATGAAGTGAAATAAGTAATTTTGTTGTCATTTTAAATCAATATTGTTTTATGTAGGTTATGTTTAAGTAAGTCTGTAGAGTATAATTGTGCAAGAAGTTATTTAGTCGAGAGACATTTTCAAGCAGTAGTAGTTGTATGAAACAAAAAAAAAATCTAGCAATTTTAGGCAGTATGCCAAGGATTAAAATAATGTGATCTAGTTGAGGGAATTTAATTTGTATTGTTTCGGTATATATGATGAAGTCTTACATTGGGTAAATGTTGTGTCGTGTGACTTTTTCTTTTTGTTGGTATTAGTCTAGTGTTTGTTCTGATCGTAACTGCAGTGGTTTTTGTTGTGAAGCCTTAAGAATAATTTTGTGTGTTAAATTTTTTATTATGAATAACTGTTAGGAGACTGCACCATGCTCGGCATAAATTGAAATTATTAATAAGTCTTCTTTACGAAAATTAACACAACTGTCATCAGAAATTTATATAATGAATTCTTCAAGTGTACTGATGAGCTATGAAAGAGTAGAGTTGTTGCTATGTACCAATTATATAATTTTGAAACGTTGTTCTATTTTCACAAATTAATTCTGAATGCCACCAGAGCTTTAATAACATAAGTTTAATACCCTAGTAGGATTTTATTTGAACAATATGTGCACTGAAAATCAAGTAACTTGTGTAGTGGATAAGTATATATTTTGTTTACCCTTTTGTTGGATGTATTAATTTTTTTTTTCTTGAAAGAATGGCAGTACCTCTGTGAGTTGGAAACTAACCTTTTAGCCTAACGTTGAGTTGAAGATGTAAATTAATATATTGGATTTGAGGTGGGTATTTGTTAGCAGACCTGAGCTTGGTAATTTTTGAAGTGGAGTGCTAGTTTTGACCTTAACTTAAAATACAATTTGTACTTTTTGTTGTTAAATTAAACTTGAAATCTAAAGAAAATGACTGTTGTATAGCAGCAAAGCTAAAAGTCTGGTTTTGTTTTGTAAAATCTTTGTTGTTATTTTTGCACTAGAAAGAGGTTGTATGTTTAGTTGTTTACCTTTGAGTGGCCGTCGATGGCCGGAGCTTAAAGAGAAGGAAGTGCTGCGAGGAAGGAGAAAAGAATGTATGAAGTTGATTTTGTGATGTAATTTTTTTTATTGTTAGGGAGACTCGTCGTCGTTCCAAAAGGTTGTACCCTAAATGTGTTTGTAGTATGTAGCCTCGTCGTTGTACCAAAAGGCATGATGATTGTGTGTAGTTATGATGTTTGCCTCGTCGTTGTACCAATAGGCAGTATAATTGTTTGTATTTGTGAGGTTTATCGTCGTCGTTATAAAATGTATTATGTGGGTTAAATTTATGGTGTTTGTCTCGTCGTTGGTCCAAAAGGCATGATAATGATCAAAATGGTGTGAAGTCTGTATCCTGATACAGATTTTTTGTGGGTAAATGTTGATATTTTTATAAATAGCATTTTGTCAACCAAAGTTGTATATTAAAATGTTTATTTTATTTCAAATATTTTTTGTAAATGGTTTTTTTTTCTGGTTAAATACACGCATAATAATATTGATACATTTAAGTTACAGTTCATATGACAGAAACTGTATCTGTATTGTAAAACACACACACACACACACACACTAAAACTACTTATTTATGTACATTTTTCAAATATTGAAGTACATAACCTTTGATATCATGAAACACATTATACTTCAATAACATAAATAACCCCATAATCATATAGTTCCCAAATGGTGCTAAAAACTCTTTGATGTTTGTACAACACACATCAACTTTTATTATTATACATATTTACATATTTTAACTAACATTCTTCCTTAAATATAATACTAAAGAAACTATAGTTATTTAAATAACTTCAATCACACTCTAATCACTGAATGCACATAAAATTCACATTTACATATTTTACAGTGTCAAGATACTAATTATCTTATTTACAGGGCCGTATCTACGAATGGCTTTCTAAAGCGCAGTTAGCAGACATTCACCTGGCAGCTTGCTAACTACTCTCATCCTATAAACTACTTTTGGGAACTTGCCAGATGAAAGCACTTCCACATCCACTTGAAGTGTAAATATGGCAACATAGCACCACTTTTCTTCCATTGGATAGTACACAGAATGAATATAGGTATGCACCTTGCAGTTTTCGATCGTCAATGTAGTAACAGACCTTATTTCCAAGATATAACTGTATTTTCGGTATTTATCGATCGTATTGTAGTATTCAAACGCCGGAGTGTCAATTGATTGCAGAAATAACACCATAGGGTCATTCCATGTGAAATCAGCAAATGGAGGTTGCTCGACTATTTTGTATAATTTTTATAATTTAACTACGGTTACTATCATGTTCCAATAGGCGATCGTCTTTTCTGACATTTCACGTTTGTTGTTCATATCTGAGATGATGTTATTGTCTTTGGATTTAGGTTAGGTACGGTAAAGCATTATTTTTTGTGAAGGTTAAATATGTTTAAAGTAGTATTTGTGAAGGATTTTTTTCAGTGAGCACAATATTGTGTTTGCATGGAGAACAGTACAGAATTTACAATTGCTTAAAACCAATGTTGGTATTAATCAATAACGAAATACATGAAACGGAAAACAAAAACTAACTCTGGAATAACCTGTTACACGAGTCACTTCATGAAAGTACGAGAACATTTTGAAATTTAGTCGTGTAATTTTACAGCTGACATAATTATCGCAAGAAACTAACGAATATATTAAGATTATAAACACTTCACATAAGATGTGTACATACAGAAAACTTTTTTCATTAATATGTGTTTAGTGTCATTTTCGCACAACGCTGTTATTATTTCTACGCAAAATTCTCTAGAAACAAAGGTACAAAAATTATAAACATATACATGTGCAGTAACGATTTTGGTTTGTGAAAAGTCCAACCTTGTAGCAAACTCTCCATGTAATATTGCCTACACTTTAAACGGATCTGGTATACTTAACAGTAGCTTCTGTATATTGAAAACTTTCAAATATGTAATTCCTAAACGTTTTCCAATCAAAAATATCTTTTTAAAATGTTGAATTTTCTTATGAAACAAGTATTCTTTAACAGGTTATTCCAGCAAAATCCGCCGCCATTGATACAAAAACAAAATGAAATCTGCTGAACAGACTTTCGAATCAATGTCTGACCACATTCATCTGATAGTGGGTGGCTCTTAACTTTCAGGCAGTCAACCAACCAACAAAAGAGGTTTATAGTGTGTGTTTAAGCCGGAACAGACATCCAGTGATTGGATAACAACTGAAAGCTATTTGTAGATACAGCTCACAGTGTCCTAACACTGTTATTTCAATAACTGGAATTACTAATTAATCACTGACTACCCAAGTGATGCTAAAACCTTTGTGAGTTTCATAAAATAGATATTAAATAAACATTATTTACAACTGAACAATTTTTATGGACACACTTTAGTGTCAACGAATGTTATCTTGTTGCAGGAAAATCTTACAATAAAACTAAACAGAAGAACCAGAATTAGATGTTGTGAACAGACAGACTGTCTGCTGGAGTTCTAAACTCTACATATTTCTGAAGACAGGAACAGATCTCAGTTCTTGAAACTTCACATCTGTTATCGTCGAAGGAATCCAGCTACTTTTGTTCTGTGTTTTCTTTGCTGTTTTTTTTTTTTTTTTTTTTTTTTTTTTTTTTTTTTTTTTTTTTTTTTTTTTTTTTTTTTTTTTTTTTTTTTTTTTTTTTTTTTTCAGTTTTCACACCCATTAATTTCTCTTGTAATTTGTGTTGTTGTTGGCCTCGTCCTTTTTGTTACCATTAAGTACTGACAATTGGCGACAGTTTGTAGTGCATGCTGTAGAGCATTTTTGTGCCGTGCAGCAGTACACCATCCAACCTTGAGCTTTCAGCATAGCTATTAGCAATGTGTTAAATGGTGCTGAGCACTATATATATATATATATATATATATATATATATATATATATATATATATATATATATATATATATATATATATATATATATATATATACTTTTCGGGCATAATTTAATTTTTATGACATCATACGTACATATAATTCATGTAATTGTTAGTGTTGATTATGTTTTTGAAAAAAAGTAATTTAAATTAGAATTATATAGTGAAAGAACGAAAATGTTTTGAGTATGTTGAAAATGTGAAGTGCGAGTCTTACATGGGAGCAGGTTGTACATGGGTGGATACAGTATTTTGTTTGTGTTACATCGTGTTAAAAATAAAAAGAATGAATAAATTTGATTTTGTTTTCTTGTACATTTAAATTTTTTTGCAACATTATATGAAATCATTCATTTAACAATGATAGATAGTGCACTTAAGTATGACTTCATGCAGTCCTTAGAATCCTTATGTAGTCCTTAATTGTTGACATTCATTTTAGGGCCTTCCAATACTGTTGTTTTATCAGATGCTCCTTAAAAATCCTTATTTTTGTAACTTTTGTTTATAAAACTTGTGTTTGTAGTACTGTATTTACTCACATAACATACTACACTTTTTGTTATATGTTTTTACTTTAAAAACAGGGAGATATGTAAGATAATTGAGACATTTTTTCTGCTCTGAGACATGGGACTTTAATGTTCCTAGACAATGAACCACCTTTATGCTCCCAAGACAATGAACCACCTTTATGCTCCCAAGACAATGAACCACCTTTATGCTCCCAAGACAATGAACCACCTTTATGCTCCCAAGACAGAGAACCACTTTTTATGCTCCCGAGACAGAGAACGACTTTCATGCTCCAGGAAAATATTTTTACCACAAATTCTTACGTAAAATTATAGTGTGTATATAGTCTGTGCAGTATAAGTTTGTCTGATTTTGACAGTTCTCTTCTAAGAATAGCCTCTTAAACAGGATTACAGAGATCCAGTTTTCCCGGAAGTCAGATTGGTTTGAAGGTTGCCAGACATTTTTCTCAAAAGTAAGTAAGGATGTAAGATATAGGAGTAAATATATGGTATTGATACTTTTAACATGTTTGTAAATGAATATTTCGAAATGAGCAGTGTTTATAACATATAAATGATTGCAAAATGTATTTGACCTTCACTGGTTTTGTTTCAGTATGTGTGTGCTGCGTTGATAACGTACTAGAGTTCACCAATATTTATAGCATTGTAGTGGGGCTGCTTCTTCTTCTACGTTGTTATTTGTTTATTATATATTTTGGAGGTTATGAGTTCCTGTTCGCGGCGGCAGAATGTAGTGGGGCTCGTCTACGTTGTGGTGTTTATATATAGTTGTTAGAGGTTATGTCCCTGTTCGGGGCGGCAGAGTGTAGTGGGTCTGCTTCTACGTCTGCGTCTGCTACGTCGCTGATGTAGTTAATGTTGATCCGGGGACGTAACTCTCCTCCGTTGCTATTATTGCCAGTAGTTAGCAGGCAAAAAGAAAAAATGGCAGAAACCAGCGAGCTGATGTGGAGGCGGTACCTATTATATTGATGCCCGGATAGCAGTGAGGTTAATCAGCCACAGATGAATAAATAAATAAAAATCATAATATCAGCTTTTTTTTTATTTAACCTTTCTTTTGACGCACTTCAACAGACAAGGGCAATTCACATTGCGAGTGCTCGCCCAGAGTTAGATGAGGTGACTTTTTTATCTACGTATTAGGCATTTCCGCCTGCCCTCTGTGTGAGTAGTAGTACTTGGCCCGGCACTTTGTCTACCTTAATCACCGGCTATATGGTTATGAATATATACTGGTTGTTTACTACTAAATTAAAAGGCAGCATGCCAACAAAGAAAGAAAATAAAGCTAAGTTCGACTAACGAATCCGCACTCTAGGCTTCACAGCCCCTCTGCCCCGTCTAACACGTCCTCTCCCTGCCGCCATGACGCCCCAACTAATCACTCAGCCGGCCATCTCCAGGCGACCGTCCCCTAGCTGGTATCCTCTCGCTACCCCACCCACCTCTTCAAGGTCACGTAGCAGTTCATTCTTCCTTCCCCTCCTCCTCGGTTCTCAACTGGGGAGAAATAGGCAGGAAGTAGTGGGGGTAGCTACCACCCCTCTTTCACTTCTCCTACCATACCACATCTGCTTCTTTCCCTTCCAAACCTGACAAATCTCAATGGGTGACCCCCTCTTAATGCCCCTATAAACTCCAAGAACCAATCTAATTTCCTTGTCAAAGACTTCACTTTTACATACTTTAATAAGTTTCCTATTTACGCCGACGTTTTTTTCAATCTGCCCACAATTAGAAATTACGGTTAATAGCGTACGCTTACACGCGAATGTGGAAATTGTTAAATATCTCACAATATCACCTTCATGAACAACTTTTAAAATTTCAAGTTTTTAATTATTATCATCTGCGCAACATTTCTTTAAAACACATTCACGTTAAAGTTGCAACAAACCACGTGCGTAAACAACGGCAGTCATTAATTCGGTGATAGAAAAGCAAAACGATAAACAACGGAGGCCTATGTCACAGATGATTTACACTGTTGTGTATGCGCATATTTAACCACAGAAGTATGGGATTCTGAGTGCTAATCTCGCCAAAATCATGGTATGGAATTCCACCACCATGAGCGCTGAAGTTGCAACTAAGAGTTAGGTGGCCATTTTATGTAAAGTGCCGCATGCACACCTTGTGTGTATCTTTAAGCTATGGAACTGAAGACGTGTTGTTTATGTTTACTTACTGTTTTTTATTGTATGTATCGAGGTTTTTAACGTACTTTCAGTACAAGAAAAATAAAAAAATAGTGGCTTCTAGAATATAATTATTTAGGTGTGATTTTCTTGAAGTTGGTCATTCGTTGTAAAGAGAATTTTACTGTTTTGAAAGAAATGAATTTCGATATTTGCAGGTTAAAATGCATTGTTCTTACGGGGGTTTGGCTGGACTAAATCTTTACTTCGTTGTACAGGGTTTTTCGCTAAGCAGAATATTCATTAATGTATATCTTACTGTAATTTGTGGTTCAACACATCCTTATCCACAGGGCCGCAGTGGCCGAGGGGTCAGACCTCTCGCCTCCCACCAATGCAATCCAGGTTCGATTCTTGGCGGGGTCGGTTCCCGCATTTTCGCATGTGGGAATCGTGCCGGACGATGCCGCAGGTCGGCGGATTTTCTCGGGAATCTCCAGTTTCCCCCACCTATTCATTCTGGCGCTGCTCAATACTCACATCAAGTCACCCTTCACCAGCGCTAAAGACCTCGCTGTTAAGCACTGACCAAAATCTCTCACTCACTCACATCCTTATTCGCACTGAATTTACCCTGACACTCCCAACCAACCACAGCGTCAACTACTAAAAAAATGTAAACCTTCCACAAAGAAACAATGTTATCTGTCTAATAGAATTGGTAACAATTAATGCACACTGCAGTGTTGGTTGCGAAAGATTAATCTGATTCACATACAGTACCAAAATAAATTAATTTTGTACTTGACACCAAGCCCTCTGTAGATATGTAAGAGTTCCAAGGTTAGATAGTACTGCATGCTGTGACGTGCACTGGCATGTAGCACTTACTTGGCCTCTTTTCATACAGTAATTTCAATTTTTTTTGTCTTAATGTTTTTTTTCCTGTTGTTTGTAACAAATTAATTAGACCAACTTAACCAGGTATAAGGATGTATACGGCGGGATCCAACATATTAATTGGGGATGCTAATAGAGAAATTAACATTAAAAGTCTATTTAAAATTTAACTTTAAAGAAAGAGAAAAGTATTAAATTTTACGTGTCAATTTAATCAGTCATATCGTGTTTGGACTCATTTTAAATCTAATTTAATTTCAAGCAACTTTTCTAAGTGAACTTTACTTATAGTTTGCCTTGTTTGGATTTTTTTAATTTCAAGTAGCCTCTTAGCTTGCTTCTCCTGGAATGGGATTTATGTAGCAGGCTAGTCATAGTTCTCTTGCTTGGAAGCACATACAGAGAAGTGCTGGCTTTTAAAATTTCAAATAAGCTCTGAGCTAGCCTGTGCTTTGGACGGATTTATCTGGCAGGCAGGTCAGAGTTCACTCGCTTGGAGGCACGTACAGGGACGTGCTGGAATG
>PNEQ01131982.1:0-42594 GCA_003012365.1 Medauroidea extradentata
TAATATGTTTATTGTAATTGCAAAAATTGCTCTGTATCCTATCAAACATGCTGTACTGGTGTGGAGTTGACCACGATGCAAGAACACCTTTGGTTGCAAAATTTTATCCCAAACGATTAACAATAGACAGTTTTTTCTTCCTCCTGAAAACTTTGCATTTTATGACTTAGCCCCCTTTCAAAATAATCGATTCAATTGTTCTGTACCATGCCCAACATGATAGTTTATGGCCACTTATTTTTGCTGAGATAATTGTCACTGATGTGACCTATCTAGACTATCTGAAATTGTGGTTAATGTCTCGCAGATATTTCAGCTTCTAACACAACCCTTCACATTATGAAAATTTTGTACCAACAAAGTAATTTGAATGAGACATTAATTTATCATTACCACGGTACTTAACAAAAATATACGACACAAAATCACATCAATTGCAGAGAAAATTAAACTCTACCATTTATTATAAAATTTTATGTGTGTTGTAAACTCCTTACTTTAGAATTATAATGCATTACCATATTCCCGTCTTTAGGCTTTGAGACACGGCTGCTCGGCACACCCAAGTAAGATGAGAACACCAAGATTCACATCTTGGTGTTCCGACCAGCTATGTCTCAAGTCTGAAGATAGGAATAGATTCAATTCCCAAAACATTGCTTTTTTGTTGAATGGAACTTGTGTCATGTTGTCTTCTGTCATCTGTTTGTTGTCCACTGTTTTTTTTTATATAATTCCATGTTTAGCCATAGGCCTATTAGGAATCTAGTTTTCTTTATGTCCGTCTTTTGTGTCTGGCTGTTGTAAAATTTTACTGAATTCTATCTTTAGAATTCTTACTGTTTAACTGAATTCCTCTGGGATTGCTTTTACTTTTTTTTTCCCCCCCTGTTTTTGTACTTTGTCATTTAACACAAGTTTGGCCAACATAACATCAGCAATGGCGTCTTGATAAATAATAAATTATTTTAATGATGCGTATTATGTATAACTGGAATTGGTTTCCATTAAAGCCACAAACTGTATGTTTTTTAAACAGAATGTTCGCTGGTATTAGCCGGTGTAATGCTGACATTTAGCGAGAATTTTAATAGCAGTGAGAAAGTAACTATGTACCATAGTCGGCAGTTAACTTGGCATCTCACAGCTCGGGAGGTACAGGGACAGCAAAGCAGTAAAAAGAATAGGAGATACGGAGGCAACATAGTCGAGAGCAGTGTAGCAGCTGTTAGGAAAATATCGACCCTCAGGGTATAGCTGTACACCAGAAATGGAAGGTGAAGGTGGTATCCGGCAGAGACGTGGAAAATGACGTGTAGCAGAGAACGTGTTTCATTTATTATTTGTCTCATACATTTGTGTGCTCTATGATTATTTACATATAATTCCACAGAAGCCTGCATTGATTTCTATCGTGGCATACGGATCTATCAAATAGTGTTAAAAATATCACAGCTTTACAACACGCTGTGTTTACCTGAAAATTATTTGGCGGTTATTCTGGTTAGGTTGCAGTCATTATCCATTAGCATATTTTTGATTTGTCAAACACGAAACCAACAATATGCTATCATCTGTGTTCCTTATGCTGAATCATCAGGCTATTTGCATACGCCATCAGATAGAACGTTAATATTTTAGTAAATTGTAACCTACAAGTATACACGAAATAAACATCTCTTTATGACTGTCGTGCAGAATATCTGCACTTGAATTAATATACAGTATTTTCATATGTACGATTATTATTATTATTATTATTATTATTATTATTATTATTATTATTAACCCCCGATGTAAAAAGAGGGATGTTATAAGTTTAACATGTGAATCTGTGTGTCTGTCTGTGGCATCTTACTTAGCTCCTAAATGGTTGAACCAATTTTGATTCAGTTTTTTTGTCACTTACCATGACCAATTTTCATTCGCATATGTTATGTTAGTTAACGTATTTACTGTTTATTTTCTTCTATATAAGATATGAAACTTGTATTTGTATATACTTATTTCTATATTGTCTTTGGTATGTTCATAAATGTGTGTTCATTAAACAACTATTGTTATGTTTCAAACAATCAGTAATGCCTTAGGTAATAAACAAATACTGTCATCATCAAATATTTCTGTATGGACATATTGTTCTGAGACATACTAATTGTAGGAACTCTGAAAAAAGCACACAATAGTGAATCTGGTTCTTATATCACACTATTAACCATTTCTTGTCTCACCAGCTTCTATAAACATATACATTTCTAAAGATTTTTGTTTTGAAGTTTTTAAACCATGTACCAGTGCTCTAGAGTGTAGTTGGATGAACTGTTAATTTGCTCATGAGTGTGATCTGTATGCAATCTACCAGTTATAGTGATGTTTAGGCCTATGAAGTAGCATTCTTCAAAAAAACATATTAATTAAATTCTTCACCAGTATAAAACTTATTAACTTCTGCTATGTAAGTCTATTTGTAATGTCAATGTGGCTGCTCTTTTATAGTGTCTCGCAGAGTTTATTTTTAACTTTAGACATAAAGTTTCATCGTAGGGGACTGGGGACTAACAGTATTGGGACATGGTTATTATTATCATAACCAATGTCTTTACAAAATATGATTTGTTGCCACTGCCACACTATTTTGTTTTTAAAATTATAACTAACCAACTTGTAAAAAAAAGAAGGAAAAAAAAAAGTTATCCAAAGCTGCACCAACATGCCATATTTTTAATGTACGCGCACTGTTACACACATGCCAAAATTGAATTATAACGAGAATTTTATTTATATTTACAATAAATAAACATTGACAGATACATAAAAGCACAAAGCCATGCTCAAACAAGCATTTTTAAGATGTCATAAATGTTTGGTAGTTCTGTAAGGCCTAAACGACTGATGAGAACTCTAGCTCCAATGAAACCATAACTACGATTGTGTGAAAATTCAGCCATAAAATTAATGCAAAGGAAACATACGCAGCTACATGTTAATTTCAATAAGAACTGACGATAATTTATTTCCAGAGCTCTTGCGAGACTTATATATTTAAACCCAAACAGTAGCTGATCAGTTGTCTCATAATTATTTTGGCCAAACTGTTTTTGCTATGTAGCTCCACTTTTTAAGAACAGAATCCTGTGCGGTTTTCACTAGTTACTGAATTAACAAAGCCGGCCCCCATAGCATACACGGTTAGGAGCCAGTCTACGGCGCAAGAGGTCCTGGGTTTGAATCCCATTTGGGGCATGGAAGTTGTGTTGTACCTTCACCTAACTTCATCCTCATCGACTGTTGAGACTTCATTGTTAAAGAGCAGTAAAATTATCTCAAAACAACATTTCCATTAACTCTGATAAACAAAATAATTTGCCAAAACCAAAATTATTTAATAGGACAAACTTAAAATGTGATAGCTTTAGATAAGTTTTCGCCTATCATGAAAGATATATTGTATTCCCAAGCACAACTGCAGGTAATAGACTTGACTGTAAGAAGCAGATCTCAGCTGTATATATAACAGTAAAACTACATCTTATACCCATCATCATTGTCTCATTGCATTTTTTAATTATTATGAAAACTTTATTGTAGTTTACATAATCTTGTATTGTATGCTTGAATAATCATGTACTGAATTCTTGTATAACTATACCAATGCTTGTGATTATTTTTTTCTCTTTTTTAGCGTTTTTGTTTTTTATACTAGCCTATAATGTGTAATGTGAAATGTTTATTTATACCTACCCTAATTACTAAAAGGTAATAAAGGGTAATTTATGTATATACGTAAAATATGTATATGTATACTGTACCTGTATATCTCAAATTGACAAGCCCTATATTCCATGAACAACAAAGTTCCAATACGGAACTTCCAGGATGATGTAAAAAAAAATACGTTGCGTTTACTTATGTAGAGAATGAAGACACGTACCTAATGTTTTCAGTTGTGCTAGTATCAACCTGGTAGCTTACCCAGCCAACAGGATATCAGTTTCTCCTCGCCCTCCCCTCATGTTAGTACCGGATAACAGCATTAGGGAGCTCAAGTCAACTGCCGACCAAAGTATCTGCGGAGCAGCATTAGAGATGCTGTCACCAAGAAGGGAAAGAAGAAAGTGTTCCCTGTTCCCAGTGGCAGATTTAGGAATACATTTGGGAAGGGGGGGGGCTTACGTAATTTTATGGATTGTAAATGATACCAACCAACTCAAAAGCTTTGTTGTTTACTGCTACAGAACATTAAAAATATACATACAAGTAGGACACATTAAATGTACTTGGATCATCATAGATCAAAACTCTATAGTTTCCTTGATGCGAATGGACATACTTTGGCTACATAATGTTGAAGAATATTTTTTTTTTGGGGGGGGGGCTTCAGGTAGCCACCCCGTTAAATCCGCCACTGTCTGTTCCCGCAATAAACTGGTGTTCGTCGTCCGTAGTATCAGAGATTACTGTATTTAAATCGCATCTCGTTGATTTCACGTGAGAATAGGGAACATGGAACAAGCCATGACCTATGTAAATATAATATTACATAAGATAAATAAGAGGAGTTTGAGTAGCAATCTGTAATCTCCGCACCAGAGAAATGACCGTCATCCTTATCAGCTATGTTGCGCGCGCAGAAGTCTGAAAGAACACTGACCACTGAGCATATTGCGGCAGCTGCTAGATAGAGAACGCCACTTGTTCGTAATCGGCGAAACACAAACTGCAAAACACAGGTGAATGCATCAAATATCTTACAAAAAAAGTTCTTATACACAATTAATAAAGGTTCGTTCACATTCGGCGTGGTTTAAACATAACTTACACAGCAAAACATGAGACATTTCCCGTAACCAATCAGCACGAAATGAATTATTTCCTGACCATTCAGAAAAAAATCAACGAGAAAGAATTTGTTACGCCATGCCAAGCAAGTTACGCTACAGTTGGTTGTGAACATCACCATTCCTATCACAATTGTTCACTTTCTTGCGCTGTATTATTTTTTTTATTTGCGCCACGTCAATAACTGTGAAGTGTGAACGGGGCTTGAATTTTCAAACGAAGTATATTAGATCGTTGAGAGTTCACGTAACACTACATCAATGTTACCAGACACACACAAATTTTACATTCTGCATAAAATTCTAGTACTATACTACTACAGTAGACTTACAGTATATAAATGTCCACTAAAATGTGTTAAATTTTAATGACTCTTAATTTTCATTACATGTGATATTTAGGTGCTAAACTATAGGTAGGCCTGTATAGGCCTATGCATTTGCATAAATAAAACACTTGTTTCAAAAATAAGTAAATGCATTTTTCATGGTGCAGACATAATTCCCAGCAAAAACACAAGACAATTATCTGTGCCAAATTAGATTTATAAATGGCTGTTTCACGTGTTTTATCTTTCAATAAATCTGACGTACCTTTTTTTTCGAATACAAACATTTAAGATTTTTGCCAGCACCACAGTAGAAAGGAAGGGAGGAGCGGCTAGGCCTGACATAACATGATTTTGTCTTTAGGCGTGATTACAGCGCCTAATTAAGCTACACAATATCTCTTTCACTTGCGTTCTCTACCCCCCACCCCCCGGAAAAAATTGAATCCTGGATATGCTACTGATTTTTTTCGTATATCTGCCAATAGAAAGAAAAATGCCATGTGCCTAGTACGAAGGTACAAAATCTTGTACCGATACCAACCAGATTTCTGGTACGTCTGACAACACTGCACTCAGATTGCCAGAAAGGGAGAGAGAGAGATATGACCGCCTGGAAGTGGTACAAGGGTAGTTGAGGGTCAGGTATAAACGAACGGGATGACTCACCTTCCAAGCCGACAGACACCTGAGGTACAGGTATGGCGGAGAGGCGTGATTCACCACATTGCTCTGCAACAAGACTCCAGTATACCTCCCTCCCCCCGGCCAGAAACTGTTTGTCGTTTGCTCTCTGGCCTTCACGATAACGCAATCACGGATGGCCGCGCTCTCTTCTACGTACAGCTTGGCCACAGTAAAGTAAGCACGTTAAAAATGTGACGTATCATTAAGGGCTTGTTTCGTTACCGAGTTTTGCAGTGATTTCGAAAATATTTTTTTATTGCAACATAATTATCATATCAAAATGTTGCTCCACAGTTTTGATAATTTGTAGCCGAGTTTTTTTTTTTTTGCAAAAATGTACTTAACGGTATTTTAGATTTCTCTACCCAAAGTACCACGTTTTTGTCGTGAAAATAAGCAAAAATGAAGTTTTTTTGCTGACGAATGTTACATTATTTAAAAAAAAAAAAAAAAAGCATCCACAGTATTGTGCATCGTGTGGCTGCACATTGACTGAAATTTTTTCAAAGCTTTTGGTTAAAAAATATTTCAGTTACTGTCACCAGTCTGCAAAAAAAAACTCAGGAACAAGCCCTTAATAACCTAACTGTATCGTATTTATTCATCATCCTTCGAGCGACCGTGTTTTCGAGAATGCTGCAGTATTTCAAAGTATTCAGGTAATAATAATAATAATAAAATCGTCTTTATTAGGCGCATTTAAGGCATATATGCATTCTCTTACACTGAACCCATACATAAAACACTTATTTTAGAGATTAAAATTAAAAGAAAATAAAATAAAAATTAATAGCAATAAACTATACTACCTAACAGTAATAGCCTTAAAGTTTACAAAAGACAGCCACGCTGAAACAGGCACTTGAAAACTTTCTATAGTTTTATAATGTTTACAAAAGACAGCCATGCTGAACAGGCACTTGAAAACTTTATATAGTTTTAATTTTAAAACACAGTAAGAAGGAAACAAACAACAATAAGTTCAGTCATACGTACATTCATACAGGCATTCATTCAATATGTCAACTTTGAATATCGTGGTCGCGTAGTAGCAAGCACTGCAACAGCTTCAGGCCCGTTCACAATCGACATGGCGCATGTAAAAAAACATAGCATAAGAAAGTGTATATTTGTGATACGAATGATGGCGTTCACAATGAATACTTGGCATGACTTACGTGGCGTAACTTGCTTGGCATGGCGTTAAAGATGGTCATCTCTGAGTTTTCTACGCCAAGTTTTTCATGCCGGCCAATAAGAATGTGAAACGTCATAAGTGCTGTTGGCGCGAAAATTTTCGTCCAATAACAAATTAGTTCTTTTCTTGTCGATTATTTTCAGATTGGTCAATTTGGTGGTGATTGTGTACGGACAATTTCGCATGTTATGCTGTGTAAGTTATGTTGTTTTTTCATGTCGATTGTGAACGGGCCTTTCGTCTTGAATTGGTTGATGGAGAGATTACTAAATTATAGTTCTCGCCGCGAATGTTCTGACTCAGCTCATTCCAGAATCTGGCAGTCGAGACACTAAAGGAGTTAGAAATGTAGTTAGTTTTATGGGACTGTATTAATAATTTACTATGAACGGGTGCTTACTTCATGTGAGTGAGAAAGAAAACTGAAGCGATTACGTAGCCTAGGTAACCAGGAGAGTTGTCATGCAGCACTTTATTTAACAGCAGCAAACAGTGGAATTTTCTTCCGCCGCGCAAATTCAACCATCGCAGTTTACTGTACCGCTCACTAAGATGATCTATGGGTTTTGGCGTGTTTCTGAAAAGATAATTTGCTATAGAATCCGAGTAGAAGGGGAAAAAACCATTATAGACGGTCAACTACAATCACGGGGGGAAAATCACAAATCAAATCACAAACACAGACTTCTAAACAAGGTTACACAAAGAAAACTGATCAAGAAGAAAAAATGAAAGGTTGATAAATATCAATAAAAATATGTATGTTGCAGTGGTTTGATGCTAGAATCACAATGGCGCCACACACGCGGCGGCGAGAATAAAAGATGTCTGCCAATCAACACCGAAGTTTCAGATGTGTGAAATTCCTTAGTAACAGTGATGATTCATAATCAGACGTAAGTTACACTTAAGTTACGTAAGCTACGGTTTTTAATAATTAGATACTGCTAAATTTATTTTTCTGTAAACTGCCTTTAGGCGCAAAAAACTAATATAGGTACAAAAATGTACACTACATATACAAAAATTCGTTACACAACTAACGATGCAAGCGCGTATATTACTAGCAGTTTCTATTCGTAAGTTTAATTGTCTAGTTGTATAACTTACCTATACATTTTACTGATTTGATTATTAATTTAAGCTCGATTCTGAACGGTTGCTGCTCCGTGGACCATCGGCAAAATACAGTAAGTATTACGACTAATTCTTCTACAAACGAAACAATTCAAGGTCATGTATAAGAAACCCACCATATTGAATTTTTTTACTCAAAGCTCTTTCGAACACTAGGCTACTCAAAATTACAGACACGGGATATTTAACTAATTTGCAAAAAATATAAATGTGCGTCAACGTAGAAGATATTCTCATTTTCCGTTAAAACAAAATAGGCCTTGCACACAAGCGTGATGGGATATGTATAGTGGCAAAACATACGTCTCAGGCAAATACTCGAACCAGCTATCTCTCGTCGGAAATTGTTACTCGATTTCGACAAATTCTCGCATCCCGCCAGCACGCATCAAAATAATATCCACTGAAATTTAATGTTCAGCTATTTAAAATACATGTAATAAAGCTACATTGCAATATTACTCATTCTGAACCCCCGTCGAAAAGCTACAGGCTTCTGTTTCTTTTTTACACAGTTTTTTTTTTCGTGCAAAATAATAATAAAACTTAATCTTGTCATCGACTTAAAACATTTTATTAAGAGTGCGTGGCAGATAAATAAACGCTGAAAACATAAATAATTCCTACGTTTTTTTTTCGAAGACAATACGGATAAAATACTCAATGATTATCTTAGATAATGGTATTTGTCAACTTTATGAGTAAATACTTATCCAGAATTACTAATCTGTTACACGTGATCTCTTGCGCCGCAGTTAAATGCACAAGGTTCCGGCGTCAGAGATTGTGTCTCGGAAGTTCGAAACAATGGAAACAATTTTGTTTAAAACGTTGGCTGAAACTATTGTCTAGGATTGCTATTGTTTAATTTTCGCAATTTGGCTTCAAGAAACTTATGTACAGTTATAGATTAATGCTTTTAGCGTTGAATTATGTACCACGTCCTCTTGTCAGTAACCTTACCCAAAATGTTATACCTTTCTGTTTTTAGAAAATTAGGCTTTGGTATTTCTCTATCACAAAATAAGGTTTAAGCTGGAATCACAATAGTGCGACGGACGCGACACGAATTACAAAACATGTCAACCAATCAACGTCGAGGCTTTTTTTTACGTCAGCGCGTCCGCCTCGACGCTGATTGGCTGACAAGGTATTTTATTCGCGTCGCGCCTGTCGCATTATTGTGATTCCAGCATTACTTGCTACTACTTTTTATTCATCCACCACTTAAATTTTTTATACTACATAAATATCTGCCAGCACCAACTTTGTAAATTATTAGGCACTTATGAAAATTCACTCAGTAAAAAAATAATGGGAAGCAAAAAATTATAGGCCTAACTATTACTTCTATATTACAAACATTTTGCTAAATGCTACATCCAGTGCGTTCTTTATACGTGTTAGTTACACTTATTCTTAAATATAATACTAGTTTTACTAAATGACAGAGAGGTAAGTCATTTACTGAAATTGAAATTTCGAACACAGCTAGGGTAAAATTTCAAACACAAAAGACTTGAAATTTTGACTGATCTAGCCTAACCCTCGTGAGTTTTCATAAGCGCTTATAGTATCTCAAAACTCTATTTCACTTTTAGCATGCTAAAATTCGGGTTAAACAGTTGACGTTTATCCCTTTCAGCAGGTATCCAACATATATGAACGTATGTACAAAAACTCAGAAGTTAACTTTTATAGCAAAGAAATAGTTACACGCCGTGTTTATAAAATCTTCTAGTAATATTTATATCGCCATGCGCTATAATGACAGAAATTTACAGAAGCCTCCAAAATGGGCTCACTTTACAATTAACTCGCACAATACTCTTTGAAAGCCCACTCCAACGAGAAATCATTGCATTGGTTTGGTCAGAAGCCAAACGTAAACAGCTCATATGAGCGAGAAATACTCTTGTATTTATCCTCAACGGGGTAACATGGCAAAAATACCATCAATTGCGAAGAATATGAATACTTGGTACCGGTACTTGGTTTACTGTACTTTAAAATTTACTTATTATGACTTAAAGGTGAAGTTTAAAAAAAGTCCAATGTTTGCATTAATCACAATACATAGTTGGAAACGTAAAATAATTCGTATTCATTTCCTCATTTCCCAGCAACATGTGTCCAATACCCGAATGACGTAACAATTCGGTAACGTTCAATTTACTGGGTAGCATCCGCATCACAAATATTGGATGATGCAACTTTGCTCAAGGTTGTGCGTGGGACAAATACAAGACAAAAATTAAAAAAAACGTGCCATGTTATGAATTTGAACTGAAATAGTATGCACATAGAAAATGTAAGCCCGGAACAAGTCTGAAACCCAGAAACTGTGGTCTCATGTAGCGATTTTCTTCTACATACTTACCTTTTCCTTAATTTTCGGGAGAGAAAATAAAGAATATTTAACATGTTTAGATTTCAATTGTAAGTTTATAGGTGTTTTGGTCTGTTAACCTGACGTGAAATAACGTGGTCAACTTCGTCTTAAAGACAGTCACTAAATTTAATATTGCCAGTAAAATATAAATAGTTTAGCTACTTACCTGCGATACGGCAACGTAACGACGAGCATAAGTTGTAATAAATACACGGAACACAATTTACGTACGTTAATTAATCGCGCAACTAATCACAACCAAAACACACCTGTTCCGCGCGACAACACAACAATCCCTTCACCAGCCACAGCGCGTCACCACGTCTGCCTCTCTGGCCGTCTGCCGGCGCGCGGCGTGGTTTTGAAAAGCCTCCTCCTATCCTGTCACTTGCAGCTGGAGAAAGACGTGACAAGTGCTACTCTCTCTCTCTCTCTCTCTCTCTCTCCTCTACACGGGCTCGCACTGTATCTTGCGCTCTCTCTCTCTGCTCTCCCGACTTGCGGCGAGCGTGTTCAAACCTGCGCGCCCTCTCCTCTTCCCACTTCTTCCCCCTCCCACGAGCGATTTGCTTTTTGTACAGCAAGTGCAGTGTCTACGAAGGAGGTTTCCAAAGAATACGTGAAGTCTGAAGATACTCCACTGATCACATCGTGATCGTACGACTGTGATCATACGACAGGTTTTTTTTGTATTTCAATAAACAGATACATAAATATAATAACGATATGTATTCTTTTTTTAACAATTCATCTCATAAAAAGCAATCGTAAAAGTGCAGAGAAATACAGTTCACTAATTATGGAGTCGTGTAGGAACTTCGCAGTATTACTGACACGTCGTTCAGGTGCTATTATAAATGTTAGTATCTCGCAAAACAATGCATTCTTGCTGACTGCATCTCAATTCTAAAGTGACGACGACGGGATCGTTGTATACATCCATATATATCACAAAAGTGTGTTTTTCATATGTATGGTAACGCACCCAATGTGTCAGCAGATGTAATGGTTCTAGGCTTTGCGATGTTTAAATACAAAAATAAATTAAATTCACAGCAGATCAAACGATTTCAGAAAAAAAAAATCGTTCAATGAATACAACTCTGGTTACTTGCTCAGTGCCTACTTTAGTCAATTTTTTTTACTTAAATTATACCAATTCTCGAAATTAGTACAGCATTTGGGAATATTTATTTATTTTTAGAAACACTTTTTACTTAATTTTTTTTATGGAAATGACTAGCCCGAACGTAATTAGTGTCTAAACTTGCTGATTCGGAATCTGTTAATATTTTTGTTTAAAATGTGGTTCTGAGGCAACGGCTTTATTAAAGCAGTGGTTGTTGAAATATTGCACACGGTACTCAATAAATACTTTTTTGCACGGGTGCACTTTATTGGTATCTTGAAATACAAGGCAATATTTTATTTCAAAACGCAGACCTGTTACATGCGTGCGGGTGAATTCGTTCGGAATGTTTTGGTCACTGTTTAAAACAAACAAACGTGTAATGCACTGTAAGTTACTCTTAATGTTCTGTAATTTTTCAAGATTACTAATGTTTAGTGTGTAGTTGTAATTTTTGAAGAAACGCAGAAGTTACATTAATCGGATTTTCTAATTGATCAGTACGCTCCCACGTTCTTTTCGCCGCTTCAGTTTCCAGGTCATGAACGATGCATGACCTTGACAATTATGGTGTTGACAAGAAATACATCTCACTTCTTCGTAGAGATATCTAGAGCAATTTTAGAGAGCTCGTATTTAACTTACGAAAGCCAACTACTTTTGTTTCCGTTAAATTACTAGGAATAACCGTTATTACCGTACAACAATATAAGCAAATAGGAAAGCAATTGTAGTGAAATAAATAAACACATTTATGTTTTATTAGTACAAATAATTCTTTCACTAAATTACGAACAGTGATAAAATATTGAAAATCGTATGATAGAGCATGTACATTGCGTGTTTATTTTCAGGAAACGAAATACAGTTTGTTTACATTTAGCATTTTATAACAATATTTTAGGGGCGACGTTGCTTGTGGGTGGTGGATGAACAATGTACGTCGGCTTGCAGTACGACATATTAATACTGTAAAATAGCAATACATAAACTTGGCACTTTGACATTTTTATAGCTTGCAGTATGTAACGAAACTTATGATTTATTATATTTTTGAATACCGCGCCAATCAAAAGGCGCTACGTTATTAAATTACGTATATAATAATGGCCTAATTTAAACTCTATAGTCACATAGTACAATACGTAAGAAAAACCACTAGTTGGGTAGTCTTTACATTATTTCTTCTCTGAGTGTCATGCGATGCTAGTTAGAATCAAAAGGAAGGTAGTTTTCATAATACAGTTATTATTCATCAAATAAATGTCTTTATCAATAAATATCAAATTCAAGGCATATAACCGGCTCTTGAACTGAACGGTTTATATTACAAAATAAATAACTCATAACTTGTCTAAAATTTTCTGCGGACGTCAAATTTAGTAAAATACTTAAGAGGGAGAGATAGTCCCCATTCTGAATTTCTATATTTTGCGTCATGACTTTTCTTCTAGGTAAATTTATGGAACTTTAACCTAAATACCGAATAGAATGCATATTGGCAGAATTTAAACCAACATACATCTTCGGTTGCTATTATTTATGTTACAGACCTAATTGAAATTAGGAAAATCTAAGGACTTTCTTAACTGCAGTTAGATCTTTAACAACAGTAACGGCAAACAACGATACACAATGTTTAAACTACCGATATGTATTTTATTCGGAAGTTAGGTAAAAATCCCATAAATTTACCCACAGTTAAAGTTACGGCAAAATACAAAAAATCAAGATGGCGGCTGGCTTGATATAGAACGTAGGTTTTTATTTCAATTTTTGTGTCAAGAAAAACAATACTCATAAAGAAAGCTCCGACTTAACTGTTCAATAACATAAATAATCAAACTTTGAACACAGACGGATCTAGGCCAAGGTTTTAGGGGGAAGGGGGGGGGGCGAATTATACATGTTCTGCACATTAAGGCGGGGAACCCAGGGGTCCTCCCCGGGAAAATTTGGATTTGAAGGTGGAAAATGGTGCTATTTAAGCAGTTTTATTATCAATATACCATTCGTATATATAAGTAAATAATTAGTTTCAGTGGAGAATTTAACAAAAGTTCTTTCTTTAATAGGCGTCTACATTGATCCAACGCCTTGTTACATCCCTGGGCCGAACAACTGATGACAGATTACCATAACAAAAAAAAAAATTACAAATTAGTTCCTATCGTGGCTAACTGTTTCCAGTTATTTGCGTTGTTAATATGAACAAAAGTAAGACGGACAAAAATGTAGTCGAACCTTAAATACAGTATACTCTATTATATGTAATACCATCACACTGTCAGTGTTGGCAACACAACGTCTCCTTCGCAAAATCGTAAAATAAATAGACGAGTAATTACATGGGAGGAGGAAAATATAGAGCATCTGCTGAAAACAAGCTGCATTTTTGAAATAGCATACAAAGGAATCAAGAAATTCTGTTTTCTTTACATCACTCTTAAAAAAACATTAAAATGTCTCATAAAATTTTTCTAGCCTCAAACATAAAAAAAAAGTTTAAAAGTTTAAAGCATGGATTCTAACACCTCAAAGAAAAAATTACAAATAAAACTGATATGTAGAGCTCAGAAACTCTGCAAAATCTCATAAGATTATTCAGTAATTTTCACTTTATTTTAATTTTTTTAGCAAGTATCCAACATGAAATAAATTAGAAATAAGTTACTTCACTATATGCTAAAAATGTTCATAAGAATTAAAGAAACTTACATTATATTACAAAATCAAGACGGTGATTACCTGATTTGGCAAAACGATCAATAATTTTTTCCCACTTTGACATCAATGTCAGTATGTATATTCAGTAAAGCTAAGCCATTCAGACGCTCCTCACCCATCCGTGAACGCAGCCACGTCTTCAAGCGTCTTAATGTAGAAAACGATCATTCTGCACTAGCCACACTACCTGGCGATGTAGCCAGCACCAGAAGTAGTGTTTTAATTGTTGGAAACAGATCCCTGTTACAATAGAAATATGCAGCCATCATACTTGTTGTTGGAAGACATCCACGATCATGTTCCCGAAGTAGTAACTGTAACTGCCATAGTTGCAGCTCACATTCAAAAACTTTTCTTGCTATCTCTTTTTCGTATCCCAGATATATGTGGTGATTTTGAACAATATTTTAAAAAAATCCCGAGGAAACACTTCAGAATTAACACTCTTGTCTATCAAAACAGACGGAATACATAATCCTAGACATCAGTGTCATGGGCGAGACCCTTGATTATGAGATAGATCTTCGACAATGTTCTCGAGGGTAGGGATAAACAAAGTTATTCTAAAGTGTGTTTCCATATCACCTGTATAAATATTAGGTCGGTGTTGTCTTTTAGCTATTCTAGGCATTTTCAGTTCTCTCCCTAAGTCAACAGCTAAAGCTTTGACCTCAACCATCAAATTATGAAAACAAGTCTCACAATCTCTTCGTTTCACATCTAAACTGCAAAGAGTGTTTTCAAGCATGTCTTTGGCTACTACCATGTCCAAAGTCTCTTTTTGAAATAATCTGCTGACGGGCAGAGTGACTGTAAGTACATCAGAAAGACATATTAAGCACACTAAAAATTCAGTCTCACGAATAGCAGCACTTTGAGCATCATTACTCCATTCTGAGATATCTGACACGGCATCTGCTATTTTCGGCAAAGACTGTCGGAATTGAAGGACGCTGTCATGCCTCTCAACCCACCTCGTCTCACATAATCCAGTCAACTGCCTGCCAACAGTTTGCCTAATACCTGAATTGCGATTTGATGAACCTGAGAAGAAACCTATCACTTTGTTCTAGAAAGTGAGTACTCGCTAGATCATTGAACTTTAAGTCTTGCATAATACTTTGCTCATTTTAATACTGTTGATGTCTCTAAGCGAACTACTTCATATTTTTAATTTGTACATAGTGCAAACTCTAAATGTTTTGAATTTTTTTATCGAGTTTAGGGGACGATCGCTCCTATCACCCCCCCCCCCCCTTAAATCCGCCACTGACTGAAACACTCTTACAAAACCAGGTATAAATCAAACGTACAAATTCCACGATATCAAGGATCCAAATACAGAAAATCTTTCAGTTACCTTTCCTGCAGCCAATGGAATGCTCTGCCGGACAATTCAAAATGTTATATAGAGGAAGTTTTCAAGATTAAACATAAAGACCATTTGCTGATGCAGCAAAATAAGTGAACATCGTGTGACATTTCATATATGGTTCCACTTGATCAGTTACATTATTTCTAAAAATTTCTTTTTTTATATATATAATTAAAATTTAAACAGAGTTAACTATATTTGAATTTGATCTCTTGTACCTATTTTCCTATGTAGGCCTATGTAGTAACTAGTTTTAGGTAAACTTAGTTGTGTACTTGTAGTTGAATATTTTAAAGGATCGTATTTATAGTTCAATTTAAGATATATTAGATAAAATGATAAACATGTAATAGCTTGTCATCAGTAACTGTACACGATATGTTGTAAACCGGCCTCAGATTGAACACCTCGTGTATAAATAAATAAATAAATAAGTGGGCGTTTTCTTCTGGATTCCTGTAATCTTGAAACACTGCCTGAACAGTATTACAGGCGTTCATCTAGATCCTGGTGATCGACAAAACCTGGTCATATTACTGAGATAACCTACCCTAGCTGGCTCGTAAGCTTTTGAAAACGCTTTGTGAGTGTTAAGAAAATCAGAGATTCTATCACTGGTCGAAATATGTATATGGCAGTCAGGAGCGTCATTTCAGGTTTTTCTAGGGGAGGGGGGAGCAAGATTTTGTTTTCCGGCGACAGCGACTTTGTTGCATCTTTTTTATTAATTAAGCATGTACAAATTAGATACTTTACTAATAAAACTTCAGTTTTATGTGCATAAGTTAGCATTATTTAAATTAAAAAATACAAAAAATAGCGTATGTCCACAATATTCAGTTTAATCATTCACTACAATAGCAAGAATCTGACTATAACATAATGAAATTATATTGCTTTGCAGACGGTCATTAAAAATTTTTATCTGCTGAAAATATTGTAAGGTCGTAGGATACACAAACATTTTTATAACTGGTAAACAGCATATATTTTTTATGAATTTTATATTAATGTTACATAAAAATAATGAAAAATAATACGCCATACATTTTCATTGCATTTGCTTTGCCTGTAACACTGTATAGCTAACTAAAAGTGCAACAACTAGCACTGATAATGCCACCTATTTTTCGCGAAAAAATTTGAGCACATGATAGATAGATTTGTGTCATCTATTTAACTATCCGCACCTTTCCGCAAAGACGTTGCCTCCTGGACGTGACCATTGAGAATAAACATTATTCCATTTTTGAGCGAATCATTTTATTGAACGCGTCGTTGTAGCAAAGTCCAATCTATACGTAGACCTCAATTTCAAACAAATCCGTTACATATAACTTGAGAAACAACCGCGTGAAAAAGCCGATTTTAGCAAAGTTTGAGGCCTTTAAAATGTTGCTTCCAATGTTCGTGGTGTCTTGAAAGTCACATTCACAAGTAGTCTGAAGTGTGTTTTCTTCTCGTAGATAAGCATTGTGAACTCACTTTTACTGGTCTCTGAGAAAAAAACGTAACTCCGAGCGCAAGCCTGGCGGCCGCCTTAAGAGGGACCAGAAATTTTCGAATTATTTAATCTTCGCTGTAAGTTCCATACAATATTTACTAAAATTTCTCGTCTTACATGTATAGCGTTACCAAAATGTCACATCTCCACTACCTTTCTTAGTTTTCGACTAGTAACCTTCCGGAGGTAGAAAGTCATTTTTTTTTATACGGATGGTCATATAGGTATACTATAAGTAAGGTTAATTCCACTACTGGTTAGAAAGTCAATGTTATAAGTTTGTCACAGGGGAAATTTCTGCCGCTTGAACGCTGGTATCGGTAGTGCTCCAAACTGTCCAATCACAGAGTTTTCCTGAATTTTAAATTACATTAAGATGATAATTAAAACATGGAATCGAATTCTTTCACTTTAAAATTAAATTAAACGACTTTTATCATTTCCAAGTTTACTTATATTTCATTTTACTACGGTTTCGTATTTATCTGGTAAATTAGCGATTGAAGCGAAACTAATGGCAGATCTTTTCCCTGTGCCAAGCTCTCCCATAAGAACATGTATTTTCTTTCTAACATGTAGAATTAATCTTAGTACAGGTCATTCGGGATAGAGAGCACTAAAATTTTAACCTTTGAAAAATATCACTAGCCGTTCCTGCATATAATTCAACGTCAGCAATAGTTGCCTTACTGCTTGTACGGTTGGCAGCGAAATTACGCAATATAGTCCCGTGTGTTTTCCATATAATTTCAACAATACAGAAACAAAATCAATTGACAATCGACAAAATTGTATTTTATATAGTTAATAAACTTTTTTTAATTTAACTTTATCGATTCACAACGACTACGCGATTCATCTTTTACGCGCAAACATCAAATGACGTGTCCAGAGGTTAGACATGTTCGTCGTTAGCCGTTACACGCGGAAGAATAATAATTGGCTGAAAATATAACCTTAGCAGGGATTTTATGAGTGCTCACTTTATTCCTAACCCCCTATATAAGCAATTGTAGTCGAAGCAATGCCAACTGTGCGTAAGGTAAGAAACTATTCCCTTTGCCTTGTCGAAGCATAAAATGTTATGGAATATTTTGTAGTTCAAATTAAATGCGGAAATTCCATTATTCGAAGATGGCAGGTTGTGCATGTAGCCGACGTCGCCGCTGTGCTGGGATTGAAGGGAAACATAGGAAGGTTGTTGTTTCACTTCCCGCCGAGCAGCTTGTAGACGCCAGGCACCGCCCCGGCCAGCAGCAGTGCTACCACCACAGCGACCATAAGGACGCGAGAAACCATGGTTCTATGTATCTGAGGCAGCAGACTCCGTCCCCGCCAGCCCGCCGTCGCTGAGTTGCCACGCCCCTGCTGAAACACCACATATCGTTATATCCAGGGTCACAGTATTAGGTTATGGGGCCCGGGACAATATACATTTAAGGGGCCCGCCTCGTTGCCATTAAAAAACACTGCAGCCAGGGGCGTCATTTGGGGCTACAAGGGGGGGGGGGGCAAATGCCCCCCCCTGGATTTGGAATTTTTGTGTATAAATATATATTTTTGTATTTTTTAATGTAAATAATGCTAACTTAAGGACATAAAACTGAAGTTTTATTATTAAAGTATCTAATTTATACATGCTTAATTAATAAAAAAGATGCAACAAGGTCACTGTCGTCAGAAAACAAAATCTTGCCCCCCTCTGGAAAAACCTGAAATGACGCCCCTGACTGCAGCGTGTTTGAAGAAAAAGTTTTACACGGAAACTAACACACGTGTGTTAACGCCGTTTCTCTACGAAAAGATCACACACTTCAGACGACTGCCCTTAAGTACTTTCAAGACAACACACGGATTATAAATCCCCTTTTAGGGCACGTTAAAATGGGTCAAAACGGGATTTTCAGTCTGCTATAGCGGAAAATATACTAGCCGTACACATGTGAAACCACTTAAGGGTAGTGCATTGGACTTTCGTAAAGTGATTTCGTAAATAAAACAATAGGGTCACCACTTAAAGTCCCATAGGAAATTTGTTTTATCGCGAAGACTGCACGCCTTAAGCGTAGAGGCGACGCACCGTTGTATGGCCCATACGACGTCGCCCTTAGCACCATACCTCACTCACACAAACACATGTGCCACGAGGCTGGCCCCTTAAGGCTCCCCACCCCTTTTTATTTTCTAGATAGTGTGCGTTTACGGCCCTCATACTTTCCTGATATGTTGACTGCCTTGTCCTAATATCCCTGACCTCGGCAATCCTGGATTCCTGGATATCGTTGACGTTTTCTTTACGTTCACTTTACACGTGCTCAAAAGTTGTACAGCGGGTTTTAAAATATTATTTTTAAAGCAGTATATACTTTTTCATATCGGACAATCCAAAGATGACGGTTTATCGCGGGAAAACTTGTCTGTTTCCTGGGTTTCAACGCACGTTCAGTTTATGAAAATATTACTGACTTAAGCTTGTACGTGGAGCTGTTACCCTACTTGACTGAGCCAATAGGAACCCCGGTATTGTAATATTTGATGCCTGTTGTTGGCCTGCAGACAGCTATGTTATGCCAGACGTACATCACCCTATCATATGTGCTGCAAGAAACTACAGCATTTTCAAGGACATGTAGGCACAAAATAGTGTTATACAGTCATCTTTACTCATGGTATTTCAGTTTTTTTTTTGCACCCAGAGTAACACCAATTTTGTTTTGAAAACTAGCAAAACTCAAGTAATTTTTTTTTCGGACGAATGGTGTCTCAAATTTTATACGCCTACACATAATCGTATGACTGCTCTCGGACTTGATTTTTTTTTTCCATAGCATTCCTTTAAAATGTTTTGAGTTTTTTGCACCAACGTGAAAAAATAAATCTACATAGCGCGGCATAATAATATATTGTATAGTAACCATCACGGTTTAGTGTGGACTTCAGAAAACATAGTTCATTTAAAATTATAAACCATTTATATTTTTATTTTATAAAATGAGCCTCCACCCTTGAATGTGAGACATAGAACCTCTTTAGCCTCTTCTATGGGAGCGGTCCTGGTATAATCCCTTCGGGATAAAGTGAGCAATAAAGATTTAACCTATGAAAAATGTCACTAGCCGTTATTGCTTATAATTCAACATTAACAATAGTTTATTTATTCCTTGAATGGTTGGCAGTGAAATGACGGATGTAATTCCGCGTATTTTCCAATTTAATACAACAATACTGAAATAAAATCGACTGAAAGTGGTATATTTAGTTTAATACCATAAATGAACTCTTTTTATCAAACTACATGTTTTCGAGCCGACTACACAATTTATCTTACATGCGCAAACATCAAGTGACGTGTGCAGAGAGGTTTGACATTTCCCGTCGTTAGTCGTTACGCGCGGAAAGATACTAATTGGCTGAACATATAACTTTAACAGGGCTTTCTTGAGTGCTCGTTTTATCCCGAACCGCTTATAACATACGTCCCCTAGCACGCAGATTCTGTTGTACGGGTTTGTTCTGTCGTCTGTGTTCAAAACCGTTCTTCTAACTGCTCGTTTGCGTTGTCCTAGCTCAGTTTTGTGCCCATTTCCCCTCCGAACCTGATATTGTTCTTATAATTAATTAATTAATTTACTCATATCGGTTCCCTCAGCACATGGCCTTCTAGAATCACGCGGGGAATGGGCCCCTTGTTAAAGAAACATCGCATTATTCGCCTGGAGTGATTTCGGAAAACACTGAAAAAAAAAAATCAGGATGTCCGCAGCCGGCAATCGAACTGAAGTCCTTCTGAATGCGAAGCGAATGCTTGGTTCACTTCACTCTTTTTAATTTTTTTTTTTTTTTAATGTTCGGTGCAGTGGCGAGGCGGTAGCTGCCGCATCATCTTTGCACCAAACATCCCCCCCCCCCTTTTAATGTGACTTTATTTGAGTAACCCAAGTGACTTGTTAGAGACAATTAGTATCGAGACAATTTTTGAGACCATTTGGACAAACACAAATTAACAACCAGACAGACCTGGGAATCGAACCCAGAACCCCTCGCACCAAAGTCAGCCGCTAAACCAAATGAGCCACGGGGGGTCGGCTCACTCGGTCGGTTTTGTTCTGCTTTTGGTCTCGTGTCGTCTTACAGGGGTTTGAACGTCTGTATTCCTTTCCGGGTTTGTATGTATACAACACGGTTGTTGACACCAGCTGATATTGGTTTTATTTGTTATGTGATTTAGGGCGCTTGCACACGAGCGACTTTCTATCGCTGCGTCTGAGCGACAGAAAGTCGAGGCTTCGGGCGACACACGTGAGGTTTCTGCGACACATCGCCGTTCGCTCGCAACGGCTTACGTTCACGAAAATGGCTCGGTCTATAATACACCTCTAGAGAATGAATAGTTCAATGATCACATGATGTTATAATATGTACACGGTATAGATATGAGGACTTCTAAACAGTGGCGAGGCGAGAAGTACTCTAGGGCAAGCGGTGATTGGCAATGACTATACACAATTCTCAGTTGCCTGTAGAACCATTTGACTGGTAGAGGCAGGTACATTCCAGAACCAGTAGCATGTAAGAGACGAGGAACATATTCTCCAGTAATATACCTATGTGCTCAAAGTGTATAGTTGGATCTGCTACTGCTTTCCTTTGAACACGGCCACGCCTCGCCACTGCTTCTAAAGTCCTGGTTATAGTATATATATATATATATATATACACACTTTAGCTAATTTGTTACTTTCTGCCAATTCTTTATATAAGTGTAACAGTGTTCGTAATAAACACAGTGCATAGAATTTTCTGTACTCATAATTTAACATCAAATATCACAATTTTAATCTTTTACACGTCTTTTTCTCTGTAAAAATGTCTTTAAAAATCTAACTATACCATGGACAGCTCTTGGTGCTCCAATGCGGCTACCACATCATTCTAGCCCTACCCTTTCTCAGCCACCTGAGAAGTTAACCCCCCTACATCTTTGTGACGTCAGATAGCTGTTTGTCAGGGAGTGCACGTCACCCTTGAACGGGGAGGTCTAACGCTGTTATAGGCTGACACCTGGGACATTCAGAGGCTGCTTGCTTCGTCACGAAGCTGGGAGTGTTTGGGTCTATATGGATAAGATGACGCGACAGGTATACCTATATTGTACATTTATTATTTAGTGCTTAAGAGGGAGTGGTACTTAATTCAACGCTAAAAGCATTAATCTATAACTGTAGGTTTCTTGAAGCCAATTTGTGAAATTTGATCAATAGCAATCCTAGACAATAGTTTTAGTCAACGTTTTAAACAAAATTGTTTCTAGTGTTACAAACTACTGTGGCACAATCTCTGACGCCGGAACCTCGTGCATTTAACTGCGGCGCAAGAGATCACGCGTAACGAATTAGTAATTCTGGATAAATATTTACTCATGTAGATGGCAAATACCATTATCTAGGATTGTTATTGAGTGTTTTATCCATAATGACTTCGATAAAAGCGTAGAAATCAATTAATGATTTCAGCGTTTATTTATCCACTATGCACTCTTAAAACCTTGGGCACGATATTTGAATTGATTGTTGTTTTTATTTTTTAGCTTCTTGTGGAACAATGTTGGTTTAGTTTGTATTATATGCAAGGTATCGCTAGTTCATTATTTTTCTTAGTGTTAACTTAGATATAATGTTGGAATGCTGCAAAATCATTGTAAATTGCACATAGAAATGTTATGGTCCAGTGTAAGACACGGCGACAACGTCTGAATTGCGCCATTAGTAAGGTATTGTTACCATCACTGTTAAATAGGGATCGTGGTGTTATTATTATATTTATTTTATTACTACTGCTAACATTATTATCAGCATTAAATAGAGCTTGTGGTAGCCGAGCGGGCAGATGGTTGTTTGGAGCTTACCCTATGAGATGGTAAGTATTGGCCTTGGAGCAACGCAGTGGTAGAGATGATGGTACATCGCGAAAATAATTTGTGCCAACATGCCCTTGAAAACACTGTAGTGTCTAATGATATGTTTGGTTGGGTGATTCACGTATGACGCAACGTAGCTATATGCAGACCAATAATAAGGGTGAAATATTACAACACTGGGATTCTTATTGGCTTAGTCAAATAGGGCAACAGCTCTACGTACGAGCGAAAGCCAGTAATCTTTCACACGCTGAACGTACGTTGAAACCCAGTAAACAGTCAAGTTTTCCCGCTATAAACCATCATCTCTACTGACGGTTATTGGCAGCGTGCATTTGCGTATAGGCATCACTAGGGCCACGAGCTTTTCGCGAAAAGAATTTTGACCCAATTTGTTTCAGCGCATTACGTCGTATAGTTAGAGCTAGGAATATTTCGCGAGTTCAACGACCTACATGCTAGAATCCATTATCCTATGTATACCGAAGCCCTACCATTTGTCCATTACCTGCTACTCATTCAGACAGCAGACAATGAAAGAATAGACGGGGCTTGAGTATGTATAGGACATTGGATTCAAGCATGCAGGTCATTGAACTCGCGAATTTTTCCTAGCCCTACGTATAGTTCTACAGCTCTGTTTTATGGATACTGGCAGCGTGGCTTTGTAACGTAACGTCTGTCATTTGACTGTACCAATGAGAATAAGGTTACTGCAACATCACACGTCTGTGATTTGCGGGTAGAATCCCAAGAAGCTGAGAGATCCACTCATTGAGGTGAGATGGTTTTACGGCCCTGTAACGAGAGCCAATGAGTGTTGAGTGAGATGGACAACCCAACAACAGAGCCATACCCGAGCCAGGGATAGGAGAATGTGATGGTGAGGGGGGAGGAGGTGTGGAGCGAAACTTGCTGATAAGAAGATGACAGGTTACAGCATGCTGCGTGAGGCGGCAAGCCAAGAGGCCAAATCTACGCCGCCGCAAGCCGCAACTGTTCCGAAGGCTAGGCGGTAATGCGTGATAGGTACGGCCATGGACTTTTCGCGAAAATAATTTTGCTCCAGTTAGTTTCAGAGCCTTATGTGCACATCTTTAAGGCCTTGTTACGGAGTTCTGAAGTGATTTCGAAATTTTTTTTTATTGCTACCTAATACTCATATCAAAATTTCACTGCACAGTTTTGACACTTATATGTTATAATTTGTAGCTGAATTTTTTTTTGTAGAATTATACTGAACGGTTTTTTAGATTTCATTACCCAACGTACCACGTTTTTCGTCATGAAAATAAGCAAAAATGAAGGAAATAATCTTTTTGCTAGCAAATGGTACATTATTAAAAAAAAAAAAAAAAAAACACGCGTCCACAGTATTGTGCATCGTGTGATTGCACATTGACTCAAATTTTTTCAAAACTTTTGGTTAAAACATATTTGAGTTATTGGCACCAGTCTGAAAAAAAACTCGGGAACAAGCCCTTATTAGTAAGTGAGTGGATGTTTTAACCTTCAATTGTCTTGGGGTTCTACCAGCAAATAACAAATAACATACGTGTGGTGTCGTAGTAACCTCACTGTGGTTGGCACAGTCTAATGAGAGACTACACTTCACATAGACACGATGCCAGTAACCATGAAGTAGATCTGCAGATATACATGTAAAGCTACCATTAAAGCATATATTCTAGTGGCCATAAAATGGTGGAAATGGATGTTTTCGCAGTCCTTTTCAGGTATGAAAATCTTAGCGCAAAATCTTTTAAAAGGTCTAGACGTGTACAACATATCTTTATCTTTTATATCGCGTAAAAATTATAGAATCACCGCTGCATGTTTATTGAATGCTTATTTGGTCTTCAGCATGTAACTGAAAGTTTGGTTTTGGTTTGAGGGGGAGCACGACACGAGTGACCCACCTCCTACATTTATGGATCCGCCCCTGGTGGGAAGGGTGTCTAAATAAAAAAAGTTCGACCGAGGAATGATTTCCGAGATACGAACAGAGATCAACATGATGGGAGGCAAGCGGTGTAGCCACTGCGCTAAGAGTGGGCACCCGTGGGGGATGGAGCAAACGAAACGGCCAAGAAATGGGAATCGAACCCGAGTTCTTCCAAATGAGAGACGAGAGACGACCAAAGAACCGACACATCTACTGCAAATTAGGACGAAAAAATATTGCAATCTAAACTTGAATAAGTGAGAAATGCTCCACTTCGGTAAATTTCAGTTGTTTTCGGTCAAAAATCGAGCAACTGAAGTTAGTGAAACCGTACTAATTGTTTCAGTGACTAAATGCTACTGATTTAAATGTGATTTATACTTAATTCTCAATGAGTTTCCTCTGCCTGTTAACTGATTTTCAGTGAGTTCTTCAGGTTCTTCAATTGTCACTGATTCGGTTTAAGAGAAGTCCTCGACTGGCGCATGGACGGCGGTACAACGTGTCACGCGCATTCTTTTTTTTTTTTTTGAACATGAAACCGCTTAACTTATTCATATTATGTTTATCTACGAAAAGAACACACACTTGAAACCATGCTTCTAGGTGTTCAAAAATTCAGCACGCTTGTTAGAAACATGATTTTCGGGCTTCTCAAAATGACTAAAAACGTTTTTTTTTTTTTTTTTTTTTTTTTTTTACTGTTGTAACTCCGAAAATATTATCTGAATTCGTAAAGTGCAAAACGAGAGGCATACGTTGGTCTTTACTTCAAACTATTCAAAAATAAAATGTTTTGGTCACCGCTTGAGTTCCGTAGGAAAAAGACTGGATGGAAAACCTTGCACGCCAGTTTGGCGCGCTGCGAATAGAGTCGATATGCTTCCCGTCAAGAGTAGGACACTGGCTCTTATCACTACGCAGTTCCCACGCGTCAAAGGTGGAATTTCGTCACCGACGAAGACTCCTCTTAAGAACGCAAGTAGAATACAACTTACATAAGTGATGGATGCCGACGTGTCTTTGTCTGTCTTGAAGGACTGATGGTCGCATCTCATCAGGAGATTGTGCAGGATCGGGCTGACACACGGCCCGAACAAGGGGATGCCAACCATCATCTGGGCACATCAGTAGTTACATTGTTGCTATTAATAACAATTTAAACATGAGCCAGGGTAGCAATTTGTTGTCATCTCCAACAGAAACACTTTTAGAAATGCGGTTAGCATTCATTTTAAGGCCGTCACTTACCACTTGTATCAAAGGCGTTACACTGTGTTCGTAAAAAGGTTTTGTAAAGAAAATATCCCACATATACCCATTGTGCCAATGTTCGAATAGGAAACACACTTCAGGTAAGGACGGAATGTTATCGTTGAGACACCATAACCATTAAAAACACTGTTTGTAAGTCCTCCAACAAAGTAAAAAAACTGCCTTTTTTGACTGCCTTACTTCAAAATGTACTTACCTCATGTGTGTGAAATAATAATAATAATAATAACAATAATAGTTATATGAACTTTTATTCTTGTTGACAGCTGAACATTTTTGTCTTGAATAGGAAATAGTGAAATTTATAGATTCAAATTAATTTAACTAACAATAACCTATCGTAAAATAAAGACGAAATGTTTTGTTAAACGATGGAGTGATACAGCAATAAAATAACAAACGTTATGTTAGTTAAATTTATTTATTGTTTTAAAGTGTGTAATGGCTACATGTAAACATAAAATAAAGTATATTCGTTCGTATTCATATTGTGCAGTGATGTTAACACACACATACTCATCATAGATACCCTTGATTTTCGCGAAAATATTTTGAGCACTAACTTTTTTCTATGTCTTACGTACATATCTGCAGCTCTGCTACATGATCAGCGATTGGTAGGGCCAGGAAACTTTCGCGAATTCAATGACCTGCATATTATAATCAACTATCCTATGCATGCTCAAGCCCCGACTATTTGTCCACTAGCTGCTACTCAGTGGAACAGCAGACAATGAACAAATAGACGAAGTATGAGTGTACACAGGACACTGGTTCTAAACATACTGGTCATTAAATTAGCGAAATTTTCCAGTCCCTAGCGATTGGATATTTGTAACTCATGGTGTCTTGGGTTTTACCCACAAATCACAGACGTATGGTGTCGCATTAACCATATTCATAGTGGCACAGTCAAGTAAGTGACGCTTACACACAAATACACTCTGCCAATAACTACGAAGCAGAACTGCATATGTACACGCAAGGCATTGAAACGAAGCGGTGCAGAATTCTTTTCACCAAAAATCAATGTCAGTACTTATAATCTATAAAAATAGCAAACTTTAACTCTACAATACAGGATATCCATAAAAAAAACCTTTACAACTTCAAACTCAAATAAAAAAGTAATGCAAATATATATCTGGATTGGGTTTGTGGCATTACGATCAGAATCTCTCCAAGTTTTTATGTGAATTTTTTATGGTTATTGCAGGTATGGAAGTTAACTGACATCTAAACATTGCAGAAGACGGCTACACCTCAAGGAAAAGCACAATATGTATGTTTATCGAAACAAAATCGGATACGCAGGTGCAACTTAACTTTAGGGCCAAATATGCAAGCGAACCACCTTCAAGACCCACAATCCGTGAGTGGCAGCAAAGAAGCAGTGGGCGGCCAAGCACAAGTGCGGGAGACGTTGAACGTGTTCGTGAAGCCTTTGTCCGGAGCACTAGTAAGTCGATTCGTACTGTGGTCAGACAACTGGAGTTACCTCGTTCAACTGTTCACTAAGTTCTTCCCAAAAACCTGAGACTCTACGCTTGCAAAGCGCAGTTGTTACAATCTCTTCTGCCAGATGATGGACCACGCCGTAAAGCTTACGCTGCTCGAATGTATGTGGAGGATGGTTTTCTTGAATGCATTCTGTTTACTGACGATGCAACGTTCATGTGTCGGGTCTACTAAACAGGCACAACGTCAGGATATGGGGATCTGAGAACCACAGAGAACTTGTGCGCAATAGCCCTAAAGTTAACTTGTGGTGCAGGCTAATAAATAACAGATAATTGGGCCATTCTTCTTCGCTGAAAAAACAATCACAGCCAATGTCTATCTCGATATGCTGACTGAATATGCTGTCCCACAATTAGATGGTATTCAAGATTATTTCATCTTTCAGCAGAATGGGACTCCACCTCACTGGGGATTGGCAGTTCGTGCCTATCTCGATGAAAATTTCCAAACAGGTGGATCGGGATAGATGGTCCAATGCTGTGGCCACTTCGTTCGCCTGACATAACCCCACTTTATTTCTTGCTTTGGGGTTATGTTAGTGATCGAGTGCATCACTCAAAAGTTCTCAACATCAATGAACTGAAAAGTAGAATTAGGCAAGCCATTTCCACCATTGATGCAAGCCTTCTTGAGAGAACATGGAAGGAAATTGAGTATTTGCTTGATGTGCTACGCGCAACTAATGGTGCACATATCGAAGTTTATTGAATGAACAACGAGACAAAATTCACATAAAAACTTGGAGAGATTCTGATTGTAATGCCACAAACCCCATCCAGATATCTTTTTGCATATTTTTTTTTTATTACAGGAAATATTTTTAGAGAAATTGGCTCCGCCAAATGATTGTTGGATGAACACATAAAGATATATTGGTATCACAGCACTTTTAACACTAAATTAACAATTGACTAGATACAAACAAAGTTAACATTTTTAACTATTTCAACACATTTTTTCACGCGTTTGTTTCTATCCGTCGTCAGTGAATGAAGCCAGTCCATCTTGTGTAGGCGCAACCACTCCGCCGCTTAGTTCTTGGTACTTATTAACTAGAGGCACAAGTATTTTTTGGTTTCATCTAGGAGCAGCATAGACTTCTCAGTCCTATTTACACACTGGCCAATGTCGATTATCCATTGGCTACCAACCGTACAAGCGGGCAGCACGTAACATCCACACTAATTATTTTCTTATTTTTTACTAACTTGGAGTCAACAAAGGTGTGTCAAAACAGCTGTCAAATCACATAAGTGACCAGTGAAGTATGTTATCTTTGCGGTCACCCTGACCCAGAATGAATCCGCGAAATATTCGTGCCTGTATTACTAACGTCTAAAGGAAGGCTAGTGCTACAAGGCATACCGTTCTGCGCAGCTCTACTGTATCACTGTAGATAAGGTATTACTTTAGGTTAATTTTAGTTAGTTTATGTTGGTTAAAAAACACTGTCGGCTCAATACGGAGGGACCTAGTTCCATAGCCCTCCTTGTTCGGCTAGGAAGGGCAGGGATTTCTGTATTGAAAGTTTATGTTCATATTTTTAAAAGCCTTCCTCAATATTTTTCATTGTCCCCATTATGACTATCGTTGCAGTCTGTTAAACATGCACCCAAAAAGTCCCCAAAGGAAATGAGAAACTGATGCTGAACCGTTAAAAATATGTCGAGGGAAAAAACCCGCCCCCTTCCAACAGTTAGCAATTCGAAAGCTTTCTTAACCCTTCTTCCTTTCATTTAGTATCCTTTATTTTTTATATATTTAAACATTTTCTAACTTAATACTGCTTACTAAACGGTAGCGAGCGTAAAATGATGCACAATATGTAAAACAGTATGTTGAAACCAGGAGCCGCCATTTTTAAAAACGCAAAGTAAATAAACAAATAAATAAAAAAGCCGTGCGCTGAATCAAACGACGGTTATATCTGGTTAGGAAATTACAATACAAAGAAATACGTAGCGCTGCATTACCACTTGTCTGCGCAGAACGGTATACTGATAAATTAGGGCTACCACACACTGAATATAAATAGAGGACATTCACTTATCAGTAGGAGTACACGTATTATATATAAAAATAGAGGACTACGAAAATACTTCATACTCGTTACGTAAATTAATTATGCTGGAGGAAACATTATATGCTTTTGACAACAGTATAGTAATACTGCAATGATTTCACGCGAGTGACTTTCAATGTTTAATAAAATTTATAGTGAAAGTAACATGAAAATTAAGTATCTGTAACATTAACTTGAACGAGTAAATTTATTGCACGAAGCAATCAAGAGAAATAAAATATTTTGTGTAATACCTCACCGTGTTAAAATTCACGAAAGCTCTGTGATTGGTCTGTTAACACCTTTAACGGCACCAGCGCTCAAGCGACAGAGATTTTCCTTTGCCAAACTTTTAACAACAACCTGTAGTAGAATTAGCCTCAGCGCCAGCATGAAGTAGACTCCTTGCCGACAGCAGCGCAACGAAATTGTATTTAGCCAAACTACTATTGGGCTTCTGGAGTAGACTCAACCTTATCGTAGACTTCCTTTAGGCGGTATTGCGGTACTAAGTGGACGTCCGGCAGTCATCTTCGACCATGAGGAGATCACTGTAAGTTCCTGGTGTACAGCAGCGGACGGCACTCTGGTTACCCACTGTCGCTGCCGAACATGCGGCGGAGAAAGCCGAAGATGGGGTCGGGCGCCGCCTCAGCCCCTGCGAACACCAGTGCTGCCACCGCTGCGGCCAGGAGGACGCGGGCAACCACGGCATACATCTGCGGCAGTCAGGTTCTCGTCTGTGCCAGTCGGCGAGATATCCCTCCCCCAACATACACACACCAGCATACATAGGTGCCTCCGGACATCCTATCACGCGGGGAATCGCGTATTTTACAAACACTTTTACACATGCAACCATTGTGTCAATGTAGTCTACGAAAAAAAAAAAAAAAACACTTCGTCATTGTTAAGGGCGCCGCCTATCTGCGCGTTAGAGGCTCAGAGACGACGGAGACATAAGGGCGACCTTGAAGCGAGCATCAAATGCCGCATCGCCTCTAGTATCCAAGCGCTAAACACGCCTGCTAGCTTCTCGCCGAACGGGTTTCACTACGGGACGTTACGGGCGCGGTCTACCGCAATTTTCATCACCATTTTTTTTTATTTTGTATTTGTACCAGATATTTTTTTTTCTTATTTTAAACACAAAATGTGACTAAATTTGGCTCTTGTGAAATTTTTTTTATGTCTCGTAGTTTTCGTGTAATTGCTTGTTAAGGGCGCCGTCTACCCGCACGTGAGGGTCTCAAAAGCGACGGAGCAGTAAGGTCGACCTTGTAGCGCGCATCAAATGCCGCGTCGCCTCAACGAGCCAAGCACTGAACTAGCGTGCAAGCTTCCCGCTGAACCGTTTCTACTACGGGACTTTCAGCGACAACACTATCATTTTATCTTACGCGACGAAAGGGAAAGAGTCGCTCTACAGGTCTACGATATTCAGAATATCGTGAAAATGATTACTCTTACATAAAAATCAGCGTCAAAAGTCCCGATTCGGTCACTTTCACACTCAAAAAAATACTTGTTAGGAACGATAACAGTTAATGGCAAAATTATACACCTGTACTAAGATCCTTAAATGCTTTTCGTAGTCTAACCGCGTGACAACAAGTTGAATGGTTTTCGAATGAAATCAGGATTGTTAAAGGTCTGCGCGCCTCTTCACGATTCTAGTAGACGGCGCCCTTAAAGTCATATTTTGCATGTTTCCGTTTTAACGACTACACTAAAACCAACTGATATACCAAATTTAAAAAAAATCACAGTGGATAAAGACATTACAGGCTACAATGACATGCTCATAAAATTAAATAATAAAAATTATTTGTATTTTAAAAAAAATATTGAATTTTTAAAATTTTTATTTTCAGATTCGGCATTTTTTTTTAATTCGAATAATTTTTATTCATTAATTTTATGAGCATGTCATTGTAGCCTACAATGTCTTTATCCACTGTGATTTTTTTGAGTTTGGTATATCAGTTGGTTTTAGTGTAGTCGTTATAACGGAAACATGCAAAATATTACTTTAACAAGCCATTACGCGAAAACTATCAGAGATACCAAATTTCATAAATGTCAAATTTAGTCACATTTTGTGTCTAGAATAAGAAAAAAAAATATCTGGTACAAATAAAAATAAAATAATGATGATGAAAATTGCGGTAGACCGTGCCCTTAAGAGGGTTATGTACCGGGTGTAATTTTCCGCGTTTGGTGCGCGGAGACAGTGAATAGATAAGGTTCAGCTTTCCACACTCGACGATAACAACATCGCTTCTATTCGCGGCGCGCCAAACTGGCGTGTAGTGTTTTCCTACTTGTCTTTTTCCTACGGGACTTAAAGCGGCGACTCTACAATATTATTAGAGGACAGTTTGTAGTAAAGACCAACGCGTGCTTCTAACGTTGAGTTTTACGAATCTGGATGGTATTTTTCCAGTTACGGCAGTCTAAAAAAACAGTTTTTAGCCATTTTAAAGGGCCCTAAAAACATGTTTCTAATAAGCATGTTGCATTTTTAAAATGATAGAAGCGTAGTTTGAACTGTGTGTTCTTTTCGTAGATAAACATATTGTGAATAAGTTAAGGAGCTTCGCATAGAACAGAAAAGGCGCGGCACTCTACAACACCGTTCATGCGTCAGATGCATAAACCTCTTAAGGGTGACCATATAATTTTATTGGTGGAAAGTCTGCAACGAAGTACAGTGCAGGTCGCAATCTGAGTTTCACATTTTAAAGTACGGCAGTCAGAAAGCGTTACGAAGTTCGGGAGACGTACTATTTCATAATACTGAGTACACCTTTTGGATTTATATCATTGTAACTGGTATAAGATTAAGTTTTAAAATATGCATATAATCACGTTTTTATATAATTTTAAAATATTAAAAGGTTCGCATACTTCACTGGTATGAATTCATTAGATAAATTAGTAATAGGCAATTCGTAAACAAGTAATTGTTACCACATATGCTCCTAATAATCATTATAGCCACTCTCGATTAAACATGAGATTTCATCCATAGGAATAGCGTCTGTCTGAAGATGGCACTGTCGTTGGGGTAATGTTGATGGTAATGAAATCGATGGTGGAAAACCAGATGTGTAGAAAGAAACTGGATAATCTGGTTGTTTTTCTTCTTATTAAGTTTTGCTAAAATTTAATTTAAAGTGAAGTTTTTTGAAACAAAAGAATATGAACGTTTGGCCGTGATGTCAGCTTCAGGTACGATATAAGTTGAAGCTGATTATATAGTTAACGGGATTTTCGTCAACGAACTAACTAGCCGAAACAAGGTAACTTTTGTCTTGTAAAAAACCGAAGACAGTATACAAACAAATTAAGTGACATGTTTCCTTTATTTATTTATTTTTTTTTTTTTCGTATTTGCCCTAGTTCAGGTTTTGATTTATTTATTTATTTCGTCCTGCTGATCATAGTTGACTACATACACAGCATAACAACAGTTAACGTAACATAATTCTTACATTTTTCGAAGACTACTAAAACCTACTTTTGCGTGGGTAGATTTTCCTCAGACGATGATGTCAAATCTTAAAAAAGTCTCAAACAAAGAATTATACGTCATTTTCATGTCTTCTTTATTCAAAACCGTTTTTAAATTTCTAAGAACGAATCATTCTGACGCCAATATTTTTTCTTATCACATTTATATGTTTATCCAGTTTAACTTGGTCTGTGTAAACGCCCAGAAATTTCGTATTATATATTCTATAAATGTGTAGCCTATTTTGTGTATTTTAATATTTAATTGAACCAAAGTATTACCGGTATTGTTCTTTAGAATTACATTTATATAATTGGTTTTAAGTAAATTTACTATTAATGCATTTCAATCAACCAAAATAATACAGTAACATTCGTACAAGAAACAGAAATTATCAATCATGAACATATTTAGGGGAATTTTGATTGCCTTTCATTTTCAACTTAGCAGCCCTTAAGGGGCCCGTCTCGTTGCCATAAAATCACACTGCAGCGTGTTTGAAGAAACAGTTTTACACGGAAACTAATACACGTGTGTTCACTCCGTTTGTCTACGAAAAGAACACAACTTCAGACGACTGCCCTTAAGTACTTTCAAGACAACACACGTGTTAGAAATCCCCTTTTAGGGCACGTCAAAGTGGGTTAAAACGGGGTTTTCAGGCTGCTATAGTGGAAAATATACTAGCCGGATACATGTGAAACCACTTTAGGATAGTGCATTGGACTTTAGTAAAGTGATTTCGTAAATAAAACAATAGGGTCACCACTTAAAGTCCAATAGGAAATTTGTTTTTTCGCGAAGACTGCACGCCTTAAGCGTAGAGGCGACGCACCGTTGTATGGCCCATACGACGTCGTCCTTAGCACCATACCTCACTCACACAAACACATGTGCCACGAGGCGGGCCCCTTAAGAGGAGTCCTCGATTGGCTCATGGATGGCGTTGCAGCGTGTCACGCAAAACCGTTTAACTTATTCATATTATGTTTATCTACGAAAAGAACACACACTTGAAGCTATGCTCATATGTTTTCAAAAATGTAGCACGCTTGTTAGAAACACGAGTTTCAGGCCTCTCAAAATGCCTAAAAACGGATTTTAGACTGCTGTAACTCCAAAAATATTACCTGAATACCAAAGTGCAAAGCGAGAGGCATGCGTTGGTCCTTACTTCATACTATTAAAACACAAAATGTTGTGGTCACCTCTTAAAGTTCCGTAGAAAAAAAAGACTACAAGGAAAACCTTGCACGCCAGTTTGACGCACTGTGAATAGAGGCGATATGCTTCTCGTCAAGCGTGGGACACTGGCTCTTATCGCATTCGACACTGGCAAAGACTCCTCTTAAACGAGATGGAGCGCGAAAGCAGAGAATTATCACAATTTTCGATATAAACCTTTTTCTCTCGCTTATTACAGAAAATCAAGGCTTGACAATCCGTAGATTAAACTTTTATACACCTTCTTACTTTATTACATAGTCACAGACTTTCTTATTTTTAGAGCACTGATGGCAGATAGGAAAAATTTGCTTTTTTTTTCCCCATAGGCCGACACTGTTCCAAAAATAAGTGACTATGTAATATTGTAATAAATTTTACAATAGTATCATTTCCGGATTGTCGAACCTTTATTTTTACTAATAAGCGAGTGGAAAAAAAGTTACGTCGAAAATTGTGAACATTCACAGCTTTGACGCACCGTCCCTTTTAAGATGGCCGCCTATGCTTTTGAGGCTCAGAAGTAACGGAGACATAACTTAAGGACGACTTAGAAGCGCATATGAAAAAACTCGTTGCCACGAGTCAATCGCAGAACTACGCACGAGTTTCCCTCCGATCCATTTTTACTATGGGACTTCAAGAGGGCGTGGTACATAATTCAACGTTAAAAGCAATTATCTATAAATGTAGGTTACTTGAAGCCAATTTGTAAATATTATACAATAGCAATTCTAGACAATAATTTTAGCCAACGTTTTAAACAAAATTGTATCCAGTGTTACGAACTTCTGAGGCACAATCTCTGACGCCGGAACCTCGTGCATTTAACTGCGGCGCAAGAGATCACGCGTAACGAATTATTACTTTTGGATAAATATTTACTCATAAAGTTGGAAAATACCCTTATATAGGATTGTCGTTGAGTATTTTATCCATATTGGCTAAAAAAAAAGCGTAGAAATCTATTGATATTTTATCGTTTATTTATCTACCACGCACTCTTAAGCGGCTACAATATAATTTTATTGATGGAAAGTCTGCTGCAAAATTCAGTGCACGCTTCTATAGGTGTTCGGGATAAAGTGAGCACTAAAGATTTAACCGTTGAAAAAAATCACCAGCAGTTACTGCACATAATTCAACATCAATAATAGTTACCTTAAAACTTATAATATGATTGGCAGCGATTTGCTGAATGTATAGTTCCGGGAATTTTCCTACTTAAATACGAGAATACAAAAATAAAATCAACTGTAATCGACATATTTACATTTTATATATTTAATAAACTTCTTTTTGTCAAACTTTACAGGTTCCTACTGACCGCACAGTTTATCTTACAAGCGCAAACGTCAATTAACGTGTCCAGAGAGGTTAGACATTTCCCGTCGTTAGCCGTTATGCGCGGAAAGATACTAATTGGCTGAAAATATAAATTTAGCAGGACATTTTTTAGTGCTCACTTTATCCTGAACCACATATATCTGAGTTTCGCATACATCCTTTTTGTTACATTTTAAAATACGACAGTCTGAAAAGGCTGTTTTACGCTATGCCGGAATGTTTCGAAACAGGTTTTTGAAGGCTTATGGTTAGAGATGATGGTATATCGCGAAAATGTTTTGTGCCAAGATAGCCTTGAAAACACTGACACAACGTAGCTGTCTACATACCAATACCAGGCATCCAATATTACAATATCGGGATTCTTATTGGCTCAGTCAAATAGGGCAACAGCTCCACGTGCAAGCTAAAGCCAGTAATCTTCTGGTAAGCTGGACGTGTATTGAAATCCATCAAACAGTCAACTTTTCCCGCGATAAACCATCATCTCTAAATATGGTATCTTGAAAATGACATTCCGTCCTTGCCCTAAGTGTTTTTTCTTGTCGTACAATGGCACAATGGGCACGTGTGGAATAGTACCATAAAAATGACGAATACAGTGGAACGCATTTGAAGCGCATGGTAGGCGGCACCGTTAAAGTGACAACTTTCAAATATTATTCTCCCAGTTATGAGAGCAACATATTTTTCATGACCCCCGGTATTCATTTATGAACAAGGTGAAACTTACATTATTTTTTTTATTACTTGCACTACGTTAAGAACGCCGACAATCTGCAGCCGTTTTGCGTGTTGGAGGTTGATTAGCGATTTAGCAATACAGGCTGCATTTACAAGTGCACCTTGTACCTCATCGCTTCTACACGCAAGACCACAATTTTTTTTGCTGCAACCAATAAATACACTCTAAAAATAGTTTGTAAATTTGCCTCACGTGCGTTTAGGAGTGCTAAGAAAGTAGGTATGGTAGAATAGTTTCCCAGACATCCATGGCAGAACTCCTAAACTTTTTATACAACAGTCAAATGTATACTAAAGTTACCAGACTTGTATTGTAACAACTGTAACAGTTTGCATATTTACAAGGCGGAAGTATGGTAACTGTCCCATACTGCGTTTACGTTAATTACTTCATAAACATTTTAGGCATTTTTTTACGGTGTAGAGACCTGAAAAATTTGCGCGTTATCGTTTAGGCACAAGCTTAACTTCAAGCAAGTACCAGATAGTGTATCTTTCGCAATTGGCATTTGACCTATTTGACACATCTTACATGGCGCCGAGACAATTACAAAGAAACAGCTAAATTAAGACCTACAGCGAGCAGCCAATGAGCAGCTGTTATTTGCTCCAGTGAACAGATATTCTGGAAGGCTAGTTTACAGGTCAGTGAACCCGCGAATTTTTCCCTTCTCTACCAGTAAAGTTTTGCCTCAGACTTTATAGTAATACATACGTGTAATGACGGGCGGCTCATTGCATTGGTAGGGCCACGATTTTGTCAAGCAAATATTTTTGCCTCACTTTGTGTCAGTGTGTCTCGTGCGTATCGTCAGCTGTGATTCATGGTTATTGGCAGTGTCATTGTCATGGTCATTGTTCAGATACGTCTCTCACTTGACTACACCGATTAGAATAAGATTGCTGTGATACCGTACGTCTGTAATTTGCCAAGGCAAAGGAGATTAAAATCATCCAATCAAAGACGATGTTGCAGAGCTGCAGATGTGCACATAATTAGAGACCCCTAATTTTCGCGAAAATAAATTTTGCCCCACTTTGTTTAAGACTTACGTGCACATCTGCAGCTCTTCTTCATAATCATGGACGTCTGAGCTCTGACTTGCCTTGGTGTTTCACTGGCAAATCACAGACTTGTGAAGTTGTAGTAACGTTATTGTGACTGGCAAAGTCAAATGAGAGACGTCACTTCACAAAGACAAGTTGAACTGCAGATGTGCATATAAGTCGTTGAACCAAAGTGGGGTAAAATTATTTTCGCGACAGTTAGGGGTCCCTACACATAATGCATTGAAACCACACGTTGCAAAAATCTTTTCACCATAAAATCGTGGCTCTCCTCATTTGTTACGGGCGAACTTCGCCGCTTATTGGCTGCCCGATTTTGTTAATACAAGCCCAGTGCCCATTTGGCTCCTGCATGTTACGACATGCTTCCTATTCGCCTGGCTGCCGGTTATCAGGGCAGCCTCCTTTTGCTGACTGGCAGTAAGTGTATCCGCCATGTTGCTGGCCAGGGAAGCCATTTTGATGACGTGTAATGTGACTGAGTTCGCTGTCCCGCCGGGTACTTCACTTCTGTATTCCTAAACATTCTGTGGTTTTGCAGTGGCTACAACATTTTTGTAACCACTACAAAACAGAACGTTTTGTGACATAACGTTTTGTGACCATCACAAAATCGTTTTTCTGTGTTGGACTTAGTCTACAAGTTTTCACACTCTCACTTTATTAGTGGAAACTTTAGGTCGTTCAGGATAAAGTGAACACTAAAATTTTAACCTTTGAAAAATATCACTATCCGTTACTGCATGTAATTCAACATTAACTATAGTGGTCTTACTGCTTGTATGGTTGGCAGTAAAATTACACAATATAGTTCCGTCTATTTTCATTTTTAAATACAACAATACTAAAACAAAATCAATCGATATGAACATAATTTTATTTATATCATTAATGAAACTGTTTTTTAACAATAAGTATCAAGCCATACCAACTGCACAATTTATCTTAAACGCACAAACATCAAGTGATGTGTCCAGAGAGGTAATATATTTCCCGTCGTTATCAGTTACGAGCGGAAACATACAAATTTGGTTGAAAATAGAACTTTGGCAGGGTTTTCTTCAGTGCTCACATTACTTCGAACCACCTATAGAACCATAGGTTAGTTTCGTATTGACATGAGCAGCAGATTTTGGGATACAGCTGAGGAGAAAGGTCATTTATAGTCACGTGGGTGGCCTCTGCCAACGCGCGTGATGCTTTGAAAGTACTGTAGTTGAAGGTTCTTTTCTGAAACGTGTTTTCTTTTCGAAGAGAAGTACATTGAGAACACGTGAAATAGTTTGGAAAACAAACACGCATTTCTAAGCCGTTGCAACACGGTTAGACTTACACGCGGACTCATCCCTTTGCAAGCGGAATAAAGCTATAGGCGGTTCGGGATTAAGTGATCACTTTTGAACCCGTATAGTTACTTTTTTCTTATCAAGTAATTTATTGTTTCCTGACAATATTTTACATAAACAAACAACCTAAGTAAGAACCAATGTGTACAGATTGTTTAGTTTTCAAAAATAAATATTATTCGTAGGGACGCCTGTTCCTGGTGAAAATATTTCTGCATCCGTTAGCTTCAGTGTGCACATCTGCGGGTCTTCAGGGGCGGATTTATGCGGTGAGGCTACCGGGCTGAAGGACCCCCCCTCCCCCAAATCGTGTTTAACATTATGTAGCCAAAGTATATCCAGTCGCCTCAAGAAACCATGAGTTTTGTTCTACGACGATCCAAGTACATTTGATGTGTCCTATTTGTATGTACGTTATTTTTGATGTCCTGTAACGGTAAACAACCCCACTTTTGTGATGGCTGGTATTTTTTACAATTTATAAAATCACATATCCCCCTACCCCCCCCCCAATCTGTTTCTAAGTACACCACTGACTGCTTCGTTGTCAGTGATTGGCTGAATTTAAAGCTCACGTGTCTTAACGTTTTACTGGAAATCACGGACATGTGTTATTGGCAGTAATCTTATTCTGACTGGTAGGGTCAAATGAGAAACGTCTTTACACATATAAACGCTGCCAATAACAAAGAAGCAGAACTGTAGAGGTGGAACTAAAACATTCAAACAAGTTGGTGTAGGAAACTTTTCGCAAGATTCAGGGGTCCCTAATTATTATTGACACGATGGGCTGCAAAAATGTGCCTACCCTATCGTAAACCACACTGTCGGCAAAAAGAAAAAATAACCTGATATTTTTATATTCGTGATTGTATCACCGTGAATATCTTTGTAAACACCTAAGCCTACCGCAGGTCCTTTAAAATAATACATTGGAAACGTTTATGGTATTTGGAATGAATATTTTAATATATATGACTAGGGACTGCTGATTTTCGCGAGAAGAGTTTTGCCACAATTTATTCCAGTGTCTTACGTTCACACCCTGCAGTTCTGCTTCGTGGTCACTGGGCAGCGTGTCTTTATGATAAGATTATTCTCACTTCACTGAGCCAATCACAGTAAGGTTACTGCAACACAAACACGTCTATGATTTGCTGGTAGAACCCCACGACTCGTGATAGTTCAAACGTCCAATAACTGACCGTGAAGCAGAACTGCAGACTTGTACGTAAGGCACTGAAACAAAGTACTGGGACAAAACTCTTTTTCGTGAAAATCAGCAATTTCTATAAATAGGGCTAGGAATATTTCGCGAGTTCAACGACGAACATGCTAGAATCCATTATACTGTGTATACCGAAGCTCTGCTATTTGTACATTACCTGCTACTCATTCAGACAGCAGACAACGAATAGAAGGGGCTTGAGTATGCATAGGACATTGTATTCTAGCATGTTGGTCGTTGAACTCAAGAATTTTTCCTACACTGTAAAAAAAATATTTGAAATATTTCCTACAAACGAAATGGAAATAATTTACCTATACGTGACATGAGAATTTTAAGTACAATATTGTATCAGACCCACCCGAAGTTGGTTTTTACCTATACGTATTACTTTTTCGTCTTATTTAATGGGACGCTTACCATAAATACACGGGAAATTTCTTCGCTATCTGTAAGTTCTCAGGACTCCTATACGCACATATGGTACAGGTACCAATGTATGACCTATGACTGAGTAAGAAAGTAAAAATATGTAGTTGGTTACCTTGTCGTCGAAACAGAAGGTATATTCTTCTCCCAAGACTTTCAACACGAATTTTCAGCTGCAGATGGCAAACATAGCGGCACCAGTCCTTATATACTATGTGGTACACAAGTTATCGCAGTTTCTTCACCGCACAACTTGGCAGTTGTGGTAAAGAGGACGACGATTATTTCAGAAATTACAGCAGCGTGCAAGTGCCGGCTTTTAGTTATCTGCATATGTTAAAGTGCTTTCTTTCGCACCAAAACGAGGTGACAGGCAAGTGGAGGAATGTAGGACATGACACGTGGTCGCATGTTTAGCAGTTATCGGCAAACTGTCCCCTCCTTAAACATGTGGGTGGTGAAATCACCTGTCAGGTAAGCCGATACGCTAGGGCGTTATAGGCGGTACCGGATAAAGTGAGCACTCAAAAAAAAAACCCTGATAAAATTCTATTTTCAGACAAGTAGTATATTTCCATGCGTAATTACTAACTGCCGGAAATATCTAACCTCTCTGGACACGTCACTTAGGGGCGTTCAAGTGCGATAAAGTCATAATTTTATATTTTTTTGATGTATTGTTAGTGTTGTGGACGATACTCGTACTTGTGAGTACATTTTACTCGTACTAAACACTTTTAGTTCTCATAGTTTTCTCATAACGGTGCGTCAAAGTCAAAATGTGCATGTTCTGCTTTCATGCAAACAGTCTTTAAAAAGAATTTCAGCCCAGAATGTCCCGTACAATAGATCGGAGCCACAAACACATAACGCCGAAATTAATTCACGAAAAGTACTTTTAAAAATGAAATATTAATTTCCTGGGCTCATAGAGGTTGTATGTACAACACCGCGACTCGATATAACCACAGAATAAATAATGCTAACAGAAGCGACAAGGAAAGCTTTTTCATTGTTGTTATCGTACCAGCTCTCGGGGTGTACAAAAATATAAACAATACCACGTGGACTAGAGACACTGGTTTATATAACCACTTGTGGTGCTCGAGACACTGTAATTAGTTGTATATTAACTTAATATTTAAAAATAGTAAACATGACGATTCAAGGCTCAACATCAGATAATAACTAACTGTATTAGAAGTGACATAATGGAGCTTTTTAACCATTGTTATTGTACCAACCCTTGGGGCGTACAGGAATGTAAACAAAGCCATATGGAGTTTGAGACATTGCTTTAAATCACTGCTCATATTTCACAAAATACTGTAATTTGTTAGTACCTCATTTACATATTTAGAAATGATAACTGTGACGTTACTTACGTGTAAGTTTCCTCATAAATAATAAAATAAAGTCTATTAAACTTCCAATGTAGCCAAACTTCTGCGACTTCCGACGCCATGGCAATCCATAGAGAAAACTAGTACGATAAAAATCCTCACTAATACCTCCATGTAAAAATCACGTCCTGTCGCTTCTGTTACTACCACGGTCGTAGAAGAACAGGTCTGGACACTCGCATGGAAACTTGACCCCCTTGTTGTTTGGCTGTAGTTCACCAAGTTACCGAGAATATTGTGTTTTATTGGCGC
>PNEQ01131983.1:0-41618 GCA_003012365.1 Medauroidea extradentata
GCCAGCTGCAGTTACGGTATTAATTATGCTCGATTTGTAAACTATCCCAGTTTTTTTTTCATTGTCGCTTATTCCCAATATATGAAATATTATTTACATTAGTACAGTAGATATTAAATAGTTGACAACTGTATTGTATAATTGTATGTTATTAGTGCTGTTATATGTGTAAGAGCACTTGTCTTACCATACATACTTTAGTTTTAAATTTTATTTTCTCTATGTTTAGTAATTTGACAATTACTAATTTTTCTCTGTACGAGACGTAGATGTACTTTGTATTTTTTTTCGAAACAATACTAATTAGAAAAATTGTAGTGTATCTATAACACACGGCAAATTGTAAACCGGCCTAGTGCTGAATTTTGTACGTGTCTAAATAAATAAATAAAAAAATAATAAATAATAAAAACAAACGAATCAAACGACGAGACGAAACAAAACACAGTAGTTTTCCAGACAGTCTGTGTAACGACGTTTCGGGAACTGGAATCTGCTCCCGTCATCAGGTAGACACACAGGGTTCAGGAACACGAGTGCGACTGATGACCACAGAAGTGGCAGTGAAGTAAACATTCGTGACGTTAATTCTGGTATTGAACAAATACACTTAATACTCGAGCTTGTAGGTATTAGTTTAAATCATAGTCCTGCTGATCAAAGTAACAAATAATACTGGCGTGTAAACTGACACGGGAAGTTTAGTAAGTATGCTACAATGTATTAATTATTTCCTGAATGTCGTAATAGCATAAGGGCGCTGCCTACTCGGGACCCCTGGAGAGCCAAGTTATAGTGATTTATATGTTAATTTATTGATTAAGTTCTTGCGCCTGTTGAACCGGCATAGATACCTCCACTGACGTGTTTGTTTATCTCAATGCGGCCTACTTTGCTATAGAATATTTATGCTCCTTTTTTTCAATGGCCTGAAAACCCCCAACGTGGAGGTATTTTCATTAAACAAAATCACTCGGAAACACTGCCTTTCATGTTTTTTTCCCTTAAGTTTTCATTCCTGTAGCAATTTTTCCCTCTTCTCAATACAGAAATGTATTTTTGTCCGTTAGCGATATTGTGAAAAGTAACTGTACCCCGCCTAATATAATTTAATATATGTAATTCCTATATCTTCTTTTATCTTGTCAAGATGACTGAATGGGCAGCGCCCTTAACACTCCAGTGGATTAAATTTTCCGTTTACAAATCGTAACATTATTTGAATTAAATCTACAAAAAATTGGTACTGTAGCATTTTAACACTATGCAAAGATCTTCGTATGTATTTACTAGCTTTTAAAATGTATACGAATTACCTGATGACTAGAGATAGTAAAATATCGCAAGAATATTTTGTGACAGAGTATTTTCAAAACAGTGCAGCGGCCTGCGTCTTGAATGATTGAAGAATGTTTATATAGTTGTTTAAAGAACTCGCGTAAACTCAGTAGCAGCGCGCTAGAGTTATCATTGGCCCAGTCAGATGGATACAAGCCAATAATGACAGAGGAGCGTCGTTTTTGGACATGTTGTATTGAAGCCTTACAAACGGTTCATTATACCGCGATTAATCAGCATCCTTACTGATGACTCAGAAGCGCTGAGTATCTTATGTACGATTTAAAAATAATCTATTACTAATTATGCCGTTGCCTAATGATTAGTCAGATGTTTTGGATTGGTTAGTTTACCGCAAGCTGAATCATTTTACCAGAAAGTTAAAATAATATATTTCGCAAAAATGTTTTTAAACCACCGAAGTAAGCTAAAAAACAGTAATGCCAACATGGCTTGTGATACCCAACCTTAAGAGTCGACATCAGTCGCATTATAACGATTAGATTACTGGTTTATTGCTTTACAATTTTTTTAGGAGAAGGTGTGACATTTACGATTTTAGCGTGACATCTATTTACCTCGCGCTACAGTACAAATATCTCAGTATAAATTTTGGCGCGTATTTAGTCCGCAATCAGTCCACAATTATTTTTATATTCTTTAATTTGCTGGACTTAACGCGGCCTAAGCACAAGGTAAACAGAACTCACGCTATAATTGCAAATTTCACTTTTTTTCTTTTTAGAATTTATAAAAAAAGCGAAATATAAAATAATTCAATGTGGCGACTGATGTCGAACCTTAAGGGGTGCTAGATGCAGCGTTTAATTTATCGATTTTCTGCAATAACTCCTGTTGTAAAATACTGTTGGCAAATGCAGCAATGTTGTGGCATATGAGATATTTGTTATTGTATATTTTTTAGATTATAATAGTGTTATATGTTTATTTTATATTGGACTTGTATTTCCTTTGCAATAATTCTTCATGACAAATAAACGAAAGATTCCATTATTATTTATGTCAAACAGTTCATTAAAAATATATCCTATGTCTTCTCAAAGAGAAAATAATTATGAAACAACTTGAATAAATGCTATTGCTCGAAAACTGAAAAATAAATAAAGTTATCTAGCACTCCCCCTTGCACGGAGCTAGACGAGTGTGTAGTGATAGTTTGAAGTTAGTCGTACAATACGACACCAAGAAGCGGTTTGCTCCTGTGACCTTGTGGAGCAAAGGGCGTGTCGTACCGACGCGGGGGCTAGGCGACGTCCTCCCACCACGTCCCCGCCCACAAGCCCACCTAGCCAGGGTGATTGACGGCCGCCCATTGTCCGTGGACCTCCTTCATTCCGGCCGGTGAATGCTGACACGTGGGCGAGGGGAAGATAGTTGACCGCCCTACTCTTCATCCCCCAACATACCCCACCCTTTACATCCCTCTTCATCTGCCAGTGCTCAGGGTGTACGCACCAGTGCATGCGATTATCGCCTCCATCAACACCGCCTCCCGTACAACGGGAGTACCTAGAGCAGAGCAACCAACGTTAAGGTATATACAGGCTGTACACAGTAAAGAGAGCACTTCTGAAGCAAAATATTTTTATTGTAAACTCCGATGTTTACTTGTGAGCAAAGTGAATCAATATTTTTGTTAATTTCGTACATTTCTACTATTTATAATTAGAGGCATGATGTCTTGTGTGCTCTTCGGCAGCTTTAAATATATTGACAGCGTGTGTTGTTCAGACACGTCTCGCATTTGACTGCACCGATCATGTAATTGTGACACCATACTCTGCAGTATGTCAGTAGGACCTCAAGAAAACTGAGAGTCAAAACATCCAACCTGACCATGAACCAGAGCTGCTGATGTGCACGTAAGGCATTGAAACCAAATGGCGCCAAAAATATTTTCGCCACAAAATAGCTCTACAAGCAGAACAGGTGCAGATAGAGAGAGAGAGAGAGAGAGAGAGAGAGAGAGAGAGAGAGAGAAAGAGAGAGAGAGTTAAAACGGTATCCACTTGCAGTTTCAGGCACAGTTGGAATTAACTGCAACCACACTTTTTTTTTCGATTGCGTATGTGCGGACATAGTAGATTAGCTGCGTTTATGTGTGTGTGAGAGAGAGAGAGGAAGAGGCAGAGGCAGCGGTAAGGTTGCCGTTGACGGACGTATGTAATACATTTTCGCCTCTACGCACAAGCTACTCAGCTGTCGTGCAGTGCTTCACTATTATAATTTTTACTATGTGACTTTAAGCGGTGACCACATTATTTTATTTGAGGGCAGCAGAGTTGAAAGTCTGACGCTTGTTTCTGTATTTGTGTTTTTCGAATCAGATCATTATTTTTCCAGATACGACAGTCTGGAATAGCTATTTTTGGTCATTTTGAAGGGCCGGAAAATGATATTTCTAATAAGCGTTGAATTTTTAAATCTGTAGGGGCATAGTTTGAAGTGTGTGTTCTTTTCGTAGGTAAACAAATATAATGTGCATTAAATAGTTTTGTCAAAGAAAGAATAGTCGTCACTCCCTGCAACGCGTCTGAAGTGCAGGTGGGGAGGCCCCTTGAGCTGAAGCATTTAACAGGCACATATTTACAACGTGGCGATATTTATTCCTCCCCTCCTTTATTTCCTTCAGTATTCACCCCGATATCTCGCCTCAGTGAGACAGTTATTGGTGACACGATAATTTGTGTCGTAGTATTTAATGCAAAGGTTTACTACATACGTGCCTTACGTGCCTACAGTTTTTAAGATTGTTTGCAGCAAATATTTTCATACCTAAAAACATCGAAAACGCATGTTTTCTCCATCATTTTTTACCGTGAGAGAACTAAGCTTTAAGATCTTACGACTGCATGAAATGGATGTGCATGCGTGTAACGTTATTTAAATGCTATGATTAAGCAGAAATCGCTCTTGCACGTTGTGCATTTTTTTCAATAAGATTATTTATGCCTATAAGCTCTGCGCACCGTTCTGCTACCTAAACGACGTATACGTGTGAAATATTCTACATTTTATATCTGAACGAATTTATATTTATTTTGTAGACGTTACTAATGAATACATTATCCTCCAACGGAAAGTGTTAAGCTGGAATAACATTCTTACATCGATATACAAATTCAATATTTGCATGTTCCGGCAACTGAAGTAGTTTGAAAATCACTGTACAGGAGCTGTCGAAGTTTTAAGTCAAAAGACTGACTGCGTTAGTTGAATCAGCCACATTCTCTTATTTACAATCCGACGAAGTGTACCTATTGAATAATGAAAACATGGAAAATGTGTTGCATATACACACTCATATATATATATATATATATATATATATATATATATATATATATATATAAGTTATTAGATATATACACACACCTATATAATATTCTATATTTCCACACTTATATATTATATATTTCCAGTAATTTCGTATTCTATGGACTTACATCGCCTATGCGACACAAAAAATATTTCGTCGTGCGTTTCGGAAACAAGACTTTCTGTTACAACTAAATTTATGTCAAATTACTTTCATCCATAACTGAAACATTTCAACACCGAAGGGGGAAGGACTGTATTTTGCTGCATATAGAACTGCATGTGTCTTTAATAACAGTCTAAACTTTTATGAATGAACACAAAAAAAAAGTTAAAAATTAGCTGTTAAAAATACAGTGAGAATTTTGTTATTTGAAATTTGGCCCCCTGTCATGTTTTTATTATTAAACACGTAAATGTATACAACTTATATTGCATATTTTAAATAAAAATGTGTTGCAAATATACACTAGTACACGTTTATTGTTACAAAAAGTTTACTTACCATCTAATTTTCGCTGAATTGTTTGAAAATTACATGAAAATTTACAGTGCGTCCAAACTACTTTTGGAAGTAAATAATTTTGTTATTTGTATTTTTTCTTGTGTGGATTTTTTTTTTTTTCAGAATGTATGTACCACAAACAAAGAGAACATCACGCGAAAAAAAAAAAAAAACAGCAGACAAGAATCTGCAGATTCAAAGGGTGTACCGTAAATCCACAGAAAGTTTTGTGAAATAACTTTATGTCTTCGGAAGTACGTTCATTCAGCTGCCGAGTGCTCGTAAATTTCGAAAACTTCGATATCGTGTTTTATGGAAACGTTGCCGTAAAAGCACAAGGAAAAACATACGGTGCGGGGAATTCTCTCTACAGCACAAAGTCTTGTCAGCATTGTATGGGTAACTCCTCAATACCATTTCTTCCTTCTCGTCTCGTGTTCAGCCGCCATGCGTGAATAGAGAATACTGCGTTTGTACTTTGCCTTTAAAGAAGTAGAAAAGTATCTTACTCAAACGTTAGTTTTGTTTCTCTTTATTTTATAAAAAATAGACTCCTTTACTCTTATACAACTCTAGCTCTCTCTCTCTCTGTAAAATGTAGTACAACATTTTGCCACTTTTATTTTAGTCTCCAATTCAGTCTAGAATTCGCATTGTGTGTTTATTATGCGTGTGTATATATATATATAGGCTATATATATATATACATACATACATACATACATACATACATACATACATACATACATACATACATACATACATACATACATACATACATACATACATTCAGATACAGCATTTATTTAACATGATAAAAATATCTGTAACGCTACAAAAAGGTATTATACCTATAGATGATGGTTTATCGCGGGAAAACTTGACTGTTTGTTGGGTTTCAATGTACGTTCAGCTTACGAAAAGATGACTGACTTTTACTTGTACATAGAACTGTTGTCCTATTTGACTAAGCCAATAAGATACCTGCTATTGTAATATTTGATGCCTATTATTGGTCTTCAGACAGCTACGTTGTGTAACTGTTTTCAAGACTATGTTGGCACAAAACATTTTCGCGATATACCATCATCTCTAACTGTACCATTAGCAAGAATATGCTCAGGTTAATAGAATTACAACATATTTATTGCATTTTTTCGCCAACATTACTATATGTAGTTAGCAGTGTTATTCATTTTTTAGTAGCGACGTTGAATAAAATGGTAAAATTACTTAACAATTGTTAAGGCGCGACAGGATTCCAAAAATTATTTTTAAAACACTTTATACTCACATTAAATATTGACTCTATTCTGTCTTGTGGGCAGTTAATATATGTTTAGTAAATTTAAGGAGTTGCGACCTTTTTCTTGGCGTACATGACTGAATATGTACGGTTTTTTGCATCTTACGCCTTCTCAAAGTTATTGGCGTGCAGAAATAAAATGATTGACGATGGATATAGAAATTTAATACACGTTAAGTAGTTTCGTAAAAAAAATTATAATCTCAACTTTGCTACACGTTTCAAGTGCAGATAGGGAGGCCCCTTAATGAGCATACAAATGTGAGGAGATGGTCGAACGGTTGTATAACTCATTGGGTTCAACTCTACCCCTACGCCGTGTTGAATTCGTTATCCCTAGGGCCCGGTAGTTTCCGCGAAAATTTTTTTGCAGCACTTTGTTTCAGTGTCTTACCTGCGCACCTGCGTCTCTGCTTTGTGGTCAGTGGTTGGATACAGCAACATACAACGTCTGGAGGTTAAACCCGCAAATCACAGACGTGTTGTGAGACAGTTACCCATGTACTGATTGACACAGTCAAATGAATAATAACTCTGCACAAAAACACTATGCCAATAATCATGAAGTTGAGCTGCAGGTGTGCACGTAAGACACTGAAACAAAGTTGGGCAAAAATATTTACGCGCAAACTACCGGGCCCTAGCTATCCCTCTTCGCTCCAATCTGCAGGTGTCAAGAAGATTGCACGTGGCAAGCAGAAGGTAGATGCCCTGTGTGTTTAGTGATTGGTTCGTAAACTAGGAGTTTGGAAGCAGCAGGGGAAGGGGAACCTGACCTAAGCCTCAAACCAGCAGCTGGTGTCGCCTATTGAAGTCGATTAAATGAGAGCTACTGCGTGATTGGCCGCTCGCCACGGGCTACAAGGGCTTATGTGCCACATGGGCCACGTGTACGCTGACCACGCCTAGAACAAAAATAGGTTTTACCTCATCAGATTATCTGCGGTAATGCTTCCGTGTCTGTTCAGAAACACAAATTTAAGACCGTACCGTTGTGCTAGTGATTTAAGATCACGTAAACTATGTAAATGGTAAGAAACGGACTATACAAACGGTGTATTTTATATTTATTTCAATGTTATTGAAGTCTGGCAGTAATTTTACGTTTGATGCTTGTACCAGTATTTTCTTGGGGCTACCTGTACTGATGCATGTTATAAGATCCGTTCAGTCTCTATTTCCACTTGTCGTTATTTCGGCTTATGAGTTCTACAATTGAATGTGTATATGTATAAATAACTTGTATAATATTTCAGATTTCCGACGAAGCACTTGCGGAAAACAGTCCTCGTTCCGATTGACTGTTCCGCTATATTTAGTTTACGTGACACTAGTTTTTCTTACTCGAAGATTACTTTAAATACTCGGTTAAATGTGTGTCAAGTTATATAGAGTTATGGATATTGTGTTAATGTTCCGTTTCAACTAATCCATAACCATCTCTAAATATAACTACATAGTTTTTTTTGTAGAAAGTAACATGTATTGTTTACGTACAGTGGGTAACCCTGTTTTCGCTTTCGGAATATCGGGTTCAGTATCCTGTTCGAACACCTCGATTTTTATTTTTATATTTTTCAGGGGTTTTCAGAAATCACTTCAGACCAATGTTCCGGTGATTTATTAAACATCGGTTATGTATTTTTTTTTTTTTTACTTTCTTCTCTATTATTTCCAGTGTTTCTGTACCCAGGGTATAACCATACTTGGAGCACACTGTAATCTGCATTTTTAATAGCCGATAAAAATAACTTATAAATAGGCTATATATAGTAAAGTAATATAACTTTTGCTTGGTTGTATATATATATGTGTGTGTGTGTATGTGTGTGTGTGCAAAATATGTCTTGACAAAGTGTGCTAATTTTGTGTGAATATAACTCGTTAAAAATACGAGTCGAGAATTATGTGTGTAAAGTGAATGTAATGGGTAGAGCCACTGATTCTGCAACAATTTGTTTCAATGCCTTATGTGAACATGTGTTTCTCTGCTTCGTGGTCAGTGATTGGAAGTTTTTAACTTTCGGTGTCTCGGAGTCCTACCTGCAAATCACGGACGTGTGGTGTCGCGGTAACATTGTTCTGGTTGGTGCAGTCACATGAGCCACGCCTCTGCCCTATTATATTCTGCCAATAACCACGAACCATAGTTGCCGGTGTGCACGTAAGGCATTGAAACAAGTCGTTGCAGAATTCTTTTCACCAAAAATCAGTGGCTCTAGTAATGGGTATAATACTAATCAGAAATTCGACTTCAGAATATAATTTATTTAAAAAATAAAATCAAAAGTGCCGGATAGGATACGGTGAAACTCTGAACGGTGTCTAAATAAATAATTCAGTATGAAAAAAAGGGAGGAAGGTTCTTTTCGTAATGTAGTGTTAAAGTACATTTTGTAGGTATCTGTGCTTCCACAATGTTCATTTTACGGATTTAATAGCGAAATTAATATCTGCTTTTTTTTTACCTACTAATGCCACACTAAATCAACCCACACAGTTCTGAATCAGCTTGTATATGTTATAGGCACACATGTAACTAGAGACGGGAAAATTTCACGGCTTCACTGAGCTGTAAGCTAGCCTCCAAGAATATATGTGAAATGATGCAGACATCAGCTGTTTATTAGCTGCTCGCTGACAGTGAAATGGACCTGTATTCAGAGACAGTTTTATTATTGTCTCAGCTACTTCCAGGAAGTGTCGAGTAAGTCAACGGCAAATTATGAACGTGATACAGACCTACAGTTGATGGAACTCTAGCTTGCGTCTAAAAGAAAACGCGACATTTTCAGGTCTCTACATTTAAAGCTAATAATAATAATGATACTTCGTTGTCAATAATACCGCTTCGTTTGCCCGGGAGCGTGCTGTGTTTGGTCGCAGACATCTGACACACCGCCGTTGCTGGACGGGCCACCTGCGCGGACGAGATAGTCAACTCTCCGGCCTGTGAGGTATTGTCTCGCACAGTTCCGTTGTGGCGACGAAGCCAACCAAAGTTATCCCGGCTCTTTTCACAGTTGTCTGTGTAGAAGCCAGCCAAGGTTCCTCTCAGGATTATGTCTCCCTAACTCGTAACCATCACCCGTCGTCTCGCCCAAACCGTTCAGAGGGTACGTGTTAGACGAGTGCTTCCTCAGCTGTACTGCGACGAATTTCCAAGTCCGGTCTTACCTGTCGTTAGAACTGTGAAAGAAACGCGACGTGTACGTGACGCTACCACCGTAAATCAAGTGACCAATGTGACAACAAATGCCGTACTTGCGGTCACATGTGCAAGGTTTTTACCCTTCACAGGCAAACAAATTTGTACTCTACTTTTACCAAAAAAGGGTTGTAAACAAATGTCAAAATATTTATCAGTCTAGGCATTACAAAAAGAATGTAGCAGGTAATTAAATTGTTTTTGAATTTTCCAAATACCTGATGGTACTAGACGGATATTGGTCTATGAGCTGAGTGTTTTATGTGATTTAAAATAACCATTGAAGGCCTGTCACGTTTTATACAATATTTTCAATTTTTACACAAAAAAATTTGGAAACTGGTTGCCAAAAAAACTTTGTCACTTCACAAAATGTTGTATAAAATGTTCAACAGTTTAGTTTTAAATATACCAAAATTATTTGTAACTATGCAAGATGCTTGTAAATATCAAACATATGTGTATAACTTCAAGTATTTCCTGTGAAGTTTACAAATTTTTTGTAAACTTACTGGAAAACATTTTGTGAACTACTTTTCGAAGAAATTTAGTGTAGAAGTAGAAATTTCTTTTACTGTGTTGTACAAAAATTCAATACACGACAAAACACGCTTTATAATTTTGTACAGGGCCATAATTTCGTTGAGAATACACGGTTATCTTTGTCGTCTCTCTGCTTATCTTTCATACATCGTGCTAAACGCAGATCTAGAAAATAGGTAAACAAAACGGCATAAATAGGGACAAGAAGTTTTCGCGAAAACAATTGTGCATCACTTTGTTTCAGGGTCTTACGTGCACACGCGCACATCTATTATATGGTTATTGGCAGTGTGTATTTGTGCAGAGTAGTTTTACTTTTGACTGTGCCAATCATAGGCCTAACAAGGTTAACTGCAACACCACTCGTCTGTGATTTGTGGATAGAAACCCAAGACGCTATGAGTTAAACATCCAATCACTGAACTCGAAGCAGAGCTGCAGGTGTGTACGTAAGGCACTGAAACAAAGTGGGGCAATAATATTTTCGCGAAAGTGTCCTGTCTCTAGACATAAGTTGTTGTCCCTTGTAATACAAGTATGGCAATTTACTGAGAGAGTGAGAGAGATTTTTGAAGCGCGATGTCGGAAAACAAAACTACATACGCCAACTTTGCAAGCAACTATTTCGCCGTGTTCCTTTTGAACTACTGAAAATCACCTAGTATTCCTAACCCTATCAAACAATTGCAGATTAAAATAAAAATATCTTTAATACTTACGTTATACAACGGATCCGTGTCCTCTTTAGTAATATATATTTTAACCAATTACTGTGTCTCCGACAACTTTGCACGTTGAAACAAGATATATGCCTCTTTAAAACCTGTCCCACTTCTCTCAAATCAATCCTTTCCACCAGCTCAAACCAATCATGTGCTTCTCTACCTGCGCTTTAAATGAATTACAGCGAGTTACAAGCTATTCATTAGGGCCTATTTGACGAAACTATTCAAAGCACATTATGTTTTTATAACTACGAAAATAACACACAAATCAAACTATGTCGCTGTAGTTTTACAATTTTGGCACGTTAATTAGAAACATACTTTTCGGGGCTCTCAAAACAGCCAGAAATGGTTTTCCGGATTGCTTTATCTGGGAAAATAACTGGATTCGAAAAATGTAACTACAGAAGCAAGCGTTACTTTGAACTATGCTGCCCACAAATAAAATAATGTGGCCATGGCTTATAGTCCCACAGGAAGAAGGATAATAGTGAAGTACTGCACGCCAGCTGAGTAACTTGCGGGGAGAGGCGATAATGTATTAAATACCTCAGTTAGTGGCGACCTTACCACTCCTGCCTCACACACACAAACGCAGCATTCTAGGGAGGCCCCTCAGGGAATACTAAACACTGGCAACGTGTTTGTTTCCAAATTTGGTAAATTCTGCGATGAAAATTAGCAAACAACAAATTTTCTGTACTAACTTACAGTTCAAAATGTGTCACTATAAGTTTGAAAATTCAGCACGCTTATTGTAACCGTAATTTCGAGCCGATGAAAGTGGCTGAAAACGGCTTTAGTTCAAACTGCTGTTTGTGGGTAAACACCAATTCAAATTGTAAAAAGAAAAAAAAATTCGGAACTTGCGTTGGACCAAAAATATTTGCTGCCTCACACACAAATAAAATGAATTGGTCAACGTTTAAAGTCTCACAGATAAAAACTATGATGATAAAGCATTGCACGCCAGTATAGTGGTTTGGCGTAGAGGCGATAATGCATTACTAATGTCTCCGGAAATTTCGCGGGTTCAACGACTCTACAGTCCTGTGTATACTGTGTTCTCAGCTACTTGTACATTAGCTGCTGCTCCAGTGAGTGGCCAGTTGAACAGGTCTGCTATTGGCTTACAGACCTCAAGGTCAAGTTTAAGTAAAAGTGTCCTAATCACGAAAGTAATTAACGCGTATGGAAGTTTGAAATCTAACAACTTCTCAGATAAACCCGCAAAATGTTCGGGTCTCAATGAACTACATGCACCGTACAGCAGTACCCTTCGCGCTACATAAATGTGTTTCATGCACGTTATAGTAGGCTGTTCCTTCCCTGCTCGCGGACTTGTAAACTGTTCTGTTGCGTCGTTGACGGACGTGCGTACGCAATACTTTGCTCTCCGTGTTGTGTTGAGCGGCGTGATGGATGCTAGTATCGACAGGCGGTGACCTACATGTGTCCGCGAGCATGTTGGTTCAGCTCTTGCTAGAGGCACGAGTATTTCACGTATTGATTCTAGGTTAGGTTGAACGGCAACATTTACTTCACTTGCACTTCTGTAATTAGTAGAGATTATATTATATGGCTAGAGATGATGGTTAGAGGTACGTCAATTTCGCAGATTCATCTGGCAGTAGTCTAGATTGCTAAGTCATATACACGCTCTGGATACAGTCGATTATTCATTGGCTTACAACATTACAAGCGATAGCTCTATGAATCATTTCCTTATTTACTACTGGCTTGCAGTAGTCAAATGCGTTTCTTGACAGCCGCCAGCTTATCACACACGTGATTATGAGGTCTATTTTTGGCGTTCAACCTGACCTGGAATGTATTTGCGAAATTGACGTAGGCCCTACCTCTAATGATGGTACATCGCGAAACATTTTTGTGACAACATACCCTTGTGTCATGTATGATTGGGTGATATACGTCTGAAACAACGTAGCTGTCTGCTGACCAGCGACAGTCATCAAAAATTACAATATCGGTATTCTTATTCTCTCAGTCAAATAAGGTAATAGCTCCAGGTATAAGCTAAAACCAGTTATCTTTTGGTAAGCTGAACGTGTGTTGAAATCCAACAAACAGTCAAGTTTTCCCGTGATACATCATCACCTCTAGTAATTAGACGACAGCTGTTTTGACACGCCTTTGACAACTGCAAGCCAATAATAAGTAAGGAAATAATTCGTAGGAATATCATGTGCTACCCGTTTGTAAGGTTAGGAGCCAGTGTATATTTGACTTCGACCAGAACACGTATAGGACTGAGAAGTGTAGGTTGCTGCCGGATGAACACGCGAAATAATCGTGCATCTACCTCTTGCCCTAGGCATCCACGCCATCACCGCAACAAACCTGAACACTCTGGAACCCAGATTATGTATGAATACAGAAATAAAATAGCTAGGCAGGCACTAAAAAAATTTTTTTCGCTATTTCAGTGACCTCCAAGAAAATAATGTGTACTCTAGAATGACAGCTGCTCATTGGATGCTCACTGACACAGTGATGGGTATGCATTTAGCTGTTTATTATTATATCAGAAAGCTCCAAGGCGGGGTGGGGGAGGGGGTTATCTGAAGGGCCAATTGCGGAAATGGCACTAACGTACAATTGTTATGAATTCTAGCGTGTGCTCGATGAAAACGCGAATTCTTCAGGTCTCGAGAAACAGCCGGCAGGTCTGTTGTAAACTCAGTCACACCCGCCAGCAAAATGGTTTCGCTGGCAAGAAACATAGCGGAGACGCCTACGGCCAATCAGCGTAAGGCACGCTGAAGATAAAGCTTATTGGTCACCTCGAAATATTTTGTTATTATGAACTTTACCATTTTTCTTTTGTGGTCACTGCAAGCATTTTTGCTGCCCCCTATAAATAGAGATGATGGTTTATCGCGGGAAAACTTGACTGTTTGCTGGGTTTCAACGTACGTTCAGCTTATGAAAATATTACTGGCTTTCGCTTGTACGTGGCGCTGTTACCTTATATGGCTGATCCAATAAGATTCCCGATATTGTAATATGTGATGCCTATTATTGGTCTGCAGACAGCTACGTTGCCTCAGAAGTATATCACCGAATCGTACATGTTGCAAGAAACTACAGTGTTTTCAAAGGTATGTTGACCCAAAACATTTTCGCGATATACCATCATCTCTACCTATAAAGTTTTGTAGTGACTGAAATTAAAATTTGTAACTACTACAACAAATTTTTCGTGAGCCCCATATTGACAAAAAAATTTTGGGGTCGCCACGAAACATTTTTTTTCTTTGCGACTGGCCTAGCCAGGTCAATGGGAAACCTGCTGTAACATGCAGTAGCCAAACAGACGCGGGGCTGGTATCAACAACCTCGGGCAGCCAATAAGCGGCGAAGTTCGCCCGTATTAAATTAGCTGCAACGTAATTTCACGTCTGTATTAATATTTCGTATGTGCTACTGCTGTAGCTGTGGCCAGTTACGATAGAGCAACTGTCGGTTGCACACCGCCAGCGTTGCGCGAAATCCTGGCGTTGATATTGACGGCGTTTTTCTGCGACGGAGAATAACACAGATTTTTTTTATTTGTAATCAAATACGTGGTTATCTGTAAAATTCAGTTCTTCTGGGCACACGTTGGAACTCAAGCAAATGTAGACTCGTGGCATTTTCTCCTGTTGACCTTAAGAGCGTCGAGCCTACAATAAAGAGGCAACTAACTGCAGGCCCAATCATGTGATATCACAGTTCCAGCGAGCAGCCAATGGGCAGCTGTTGTCTGTTTCAAAACACAGACATTTGCGTAGTCTGATGTGAGTGAACCCGCGAAATTTTCGGTCTCATTCAATACGAAATTTCTAGAGACACTGGAAAATCGCGGGAATAGTTGACTGTTTGCTAGGCTCCAACGCGATGTGAACATTTTGTATCGGCATTGGCTATCGTTTATTTGTAGCATTTTTTCTCTCTACAACAGGCCCAGTTAGAACTGCACGGCTTGGACACACAGCGTGTGTGATTTGTCCCAAAACTGTTCACATGTGTCACGGTTAAGTTTATTGGAGACTAGTTTAAACATTTTCGCGATTTTCCAGTGTCTAGAAATTTCGTATTCTAAAAACTATAATCCCATCGCATCAGACTGTGTCCATTGTAGTACGTAGTGTAATCGCTTAATCGTGACATCTCAAGTTAAGTTCGCCACAGCTATCGCATTGTAACATATCGCACTGCAAGTGTAATACGCTTAACAAGACTTCAATAACTACAACTATTTTGCTCTAATAGTAAGATGCTAAGTGTAACCAAAATGTCTTGCACCCTCTGCTAAAGAAATGTATTTCGAATGCTGTATAATGTTGGTAGTCATGGAGTTCGATGCCCTACCAACCGTCGTCGAAAAGTAATTTGCACCTTTATTTTCATTCATGCACTGTGGCTGTGGGTGAGAAATTGCTTGAATATTTGGTACACTGGTGACCAAACTGCTTAGCAACGTGTTTACTACTCTTGTTTTGACATAATTGTGAAACAAATATGTTTACTTGCGAAATTACGAAATGTCTCATGCGACGACGGCCTTGCGGAAGAGTCTTGCACGTTCGAAACTTTTTATTTGTTCCCTTTAAGTAGAGACAGGAAAATTGACATGTAGGCTAGCCTCCAAGAACATGTGTGTATTCAAGCAGACATTATCTGCTCACTGGCTGCTCGATGACACAGTGATATGAGCCTGCATTTAGTTGCTTCTGCACTATTGGCTAAGACTCTTCCTGGAAGTGTCAAATAAGTCACAGGCCAATTGCGAAAGTGGCACGAAATTACAGTTGCTGGAATCATAGCTTGGAGCCAAAAGAAAACGCGAATTTTTTGGTCTCTGCCTTTAAGAACACTTAGTAGTTTAGGCATATTTGTTAATATTATGTTAAGTTGAGTTATGTTATATTTGTTGGGTTAAAAATTGACATTTGCTTTAGCTCTCTCTCTCTTTCTCTTTGTATGTATTCATAGAAACCGTATACCGGGAAATTTGACAAGAGCCATTGGATTTTATTACTGAATAGCATTGAGTAATATGCTAAGTTAACCTCGTTAACTTTCAACAGCAATAGAAGTACTAGGGAAAGTTTGTACGCGCCAGTGTTACCCTTATAACATACTTGGTTAACTGTGATAATTACTAGAGACCCGGGGCCGCGGTCAGACCATTCGCCTCCCACCAAGGCGATCCGGGTTCGATTCCCGGCAGGGTCGGTCCCCGGATTTTCGCATGTGGGAATCGTGTCAGCGGGTTTTCTCGGAGATCTCCCGTTTCCCCCGCCAATTCATTCCTGTACTGCTCCATACTCGCTTCATGTCACCCCTCACCAGCACTAAAGACCTCGATGTTAAGTGCTGACCAAAATCTCTCACTGTCGCTACTAGGGACTCCTGTTTTTAGTGAAATGATTTATGCGCCAGTTTGTATCAGTAACTTATGAGCACATCTGCAGCTCTGCCTTATGGTCAGTAATTGGATGTTTTTAACTCTCGACGCGTCTTAACTTTTTACTGCAAACCACAAACGCGTGGTTTAATATTAACCGTATTCTGATTGGTGCAATCAAATGAGTTTCCACATAGTCTAAGCAGAACTGCAGATGTACACGTACGGCACTGGAACAAACTGTTTCAGCACCATTGAGGAAATGTATCGACAGTGATTTGGAAGACTATGACAAATATTTTGCGTAATATTCTCCTTCGTGCGATGGAGATGGTCGAATCCACGACCCATAGAATTACAGTTGGACTTGAGTTCCATGAAATAGACTGTGCATTAATTTAACCCCAAAACTTAGATGACGATTACTCACAAAAGATTAGTACAATATAATGTTGGAAACTTTCTAGCTGAAGTGGAGACGTTTAAAATGTGCCTAGTCATGGGAAAAGGGACCTTAATTTCCATATGGGTGATGTTTAGTTTTTAGTATGACGTACAAACTGATGAAATTCTGAAGAAACTGGTTTTTGTTTTATACAAATAACTTATAACATATGAGTGTGTGATGGTGATTTGAATTTAATTGTTAACATATGTTAGATCTGAGAAACACGTCTCTTTTCGTCTCTCCTGAATATTTTACATCTGGAAGATAAGGTCCCTTTTCTCATGACTAGTCACAAATAGAGTTCATCAATAGTATTTAGGCAAAATACCGGAATTGGCATTAATTGAAATTACTATTCTGTGGAAATTGGTGAGTGTTATTGAGAGCTTCAGCCTGGAAATAAATCACTCTTGAACATTTTCCTTCATGAAATTAATGAGTGACAATCTGCTCTTATTGCATAAAATTGTTTTACCGCTATAAAGTGTCCCACATATTTTCAATTTAAATTTTCTTCTGGGATCTCGTTTCGATGTTTCGCGCAGAACTTTCATAGACCCTGTACTGCAAGTACGTTTTAAAGAAATGTTCGAGAAAACAGACCCTACCAGAGACGTCAGCCTTTGAACCCGCGCGCTTCCAGGTCCCGATCGCACTCGTTTCGGTTCAATAGCACGCAATTAAGATGTGAAACTGAATTTATATTATTGCGTGACCGTGTTAAAAGGCGTTCGGTATTAGCATCGACCACGCTTAGAGCTCGTGGTTGTTGTGCTGCAGAGACCGAGGTATATTACTGGAGAATTAGTTCCTTGCCTTTTGTATGCTGTCTCGGTGTGCACCTAGACCAACCAGTCTAATGTCCCACTGAGAACTCACTGTTTTGTTAAGTCATTGCCTAGAACCACACATCTTGGAACACTCCACGCTACGCCACTACGATACAATAGTTTTATCTTTACCTTTCCTTATTCCCAGAGCAATAGATCGGAGACACCAGGTATACGTGCAAACACTGATTTTACAGACGAAGTCTTGTTAATTTCCACCATGCGGTCGACATGACCTTGGTCAGAACTCCGTGTATACGACCCCTGGTGAACACTCGAGTTGACAGTACGTGGACGCGTAGACGTCCATATCTGGGGCCAGTTGGGTGTGGGTGACGTGGCGACCGACGTCACGGGGCTCTGCCGGACCTTCCGAGACCCTCTCTTTACCCCTCTTTCTTACCGTGACCACGCCAGTGTGAGTCAATTAAGGCGCTGCCACCCTCCCCCTCATGGCACTACCAATTAGCCAGTCTGATCGCCGCCGCTCAGTTTAATATTTCATGACTAATGCTCTGTGTCCCTCCTACACCCCCTCCACTTCCCTCACTCATCTACACAATGCAGAGTGGCGCCGGCCAACCTAGTTTCCGGGTCCTGGCGCGAGTTTATTGCGATGCGCCTGCTACCCGGCGCATGTAATTGGGTCTGAACTTTACGACGTGCCGCACTTTCAACCCTTTACACCGCCCCCGATCTGCTCCTCTCCCTCTAACCCAGGTCATTTCCTCGTCTGCAAGCTGCGGCCCGAACACACGCGTGAACCACGTAATGGAACTGCGTCGGTGCCCGGAATTGTCGCAGTCGAGAATTACACTTAACGCATTGCCGGTGACTTCAGTTACACTGCAAGTGTTGGTTTTGTTTTAAGTTCGCACTCGTGACGACCCGGTTTGTTCCTGACCTCCAGCCTTCCAGATTTCTGTTTTAACGTCGTCTCCCGAACATCATGCCATCCTCGCACTTTATGCCCGTATGTTCAGTTCTCACTCAGTTTGAGTTTACCACGTGGCTACTAAAGAAAAGCTTTTTTTTTTTTGGCGGGGGAGGGGGGCTCTTCTCCATTATCCCTGTACGTTTTTTGATGAAATTTTTTTAAAAGCTTCTGTGCCTGTCCAAATAGAAGTAATTTGCGGCTTTTAAATTATCCATATAAGTTTTGTGATTGAACAGTTGAAAAGCCTATGTGTCTACATGGCTACATGTGGTAATAGTTACTGTGTGCAACAATTATAATACTCATACAGGTTGTAAACAATAATTTATTTATTTACCTTCATTTGAAATGGTTTAACAAAACAACTCTTTATTTCCGTCGGAAGACAGCGCTATGTCCTGATTTTTTTTTGCTGCACACTCGTATACAATAGAGTGTACGTGACCTGAATCACAATGCCAAAAGTTGAGTAATTCACCGCCCTTATAAGTGGGATATGTGACGTATCTCCGGAACTCTTGACGAGGAGGTCTGGAGTTGAAGGGAATGTGCTGCTTGTTTTCTCTCGTGGTGTCGTCTTGACCGAGGAATCGCCATCTCGCCGACCCAGTTACAGAAGGAACGTCGTGGCGACCCCTAGACGAGGAGGAATCTACCCGACGTCGCCCGGGTGACCTCCCGACCTCGCGACGAATCAAGTCGTCCCGCCCCGCGTTCCAGGGCTGTCTTCCTCCTCTGACCCCCCCCCCCCTCCTCGAGGGGAATGCGACCCCTGACCCACTTGTATCCCCTGCCCTCTCCCCCCAACCTTAGTCCTCGGCTTTTACTCTAGGACCACCTCTTAGCCGCGATGACCATTTCTTCCGTAACACCGCCTTCCGTTCCACGGTTTCTCCTCCCATCACATTCCTGTTTACTTCCAGCCTTCCTCGGTAAAAGCTCCGTGTGATTTCCTGCAGCGAAATTGTCTCGAGACAACACATTGTTATATACAAACACATAGCAGAAGTGTCTCGTTTCCTCGGAATGGGGCGAGTCCTTTCTGCTACAGCAATAGCTGTGAACCACATTTCTGAGAACATTGAATTATATTCACTACTCACAGCGAGTCACCTCTTATGCTGAGATTTTTCATTTTCGTATTAAAACGAAGAGTCTGAGGAATTACTGATAATGCGTCTTTATAAAAAAAATACACCTTACAACTATGTACGAATTTTCGTGTTTAATTTTTCTTGGAAATTTTAAACAGTGAGAGGTAATTATTGTATTAAATTTTGTATTCATAATATTTCGTAATTTCGCTGTACATGTTTTATATAATGCGCGTAGAGAAGGTAAGATAGGAAGTTATGCTCCTATAACAATATGTATTTATAAATCCTACTAAAATCTTCAATGCAGTAGAAATTAATAAAAAATCGTCAAGATATGCGATACTGGTTCTTAAGATTCAGACATTAATATGTTACTAACACAAACTTTCTCTCTCTATGTCTTTCTTTCTGTCTAATGTGTGTGTGTGTGCTCGCGTGGGAATATTACTAGTGCACATTCATGCAATTTCTTGCCGGTGAAACGTTCACCCGGGAGTTTATTTTTCTCTTCATGCGATACTTGGTTACTTATATCAAGGTTGAAAGAGGAAATATATTTTTTAAACCATCAGCGACCAGAAAAAGTTTTCATATGGTTGTACGTATGTATGTTTTTGTTATGCCAGTAGACCGTATAAAATACTCCCCGTGCCTGTGTAGCAAGCACGCACTTAGTAATCATTACTGTCACGATTGTCGTCATACGGTAGTTACGGACTCAGCATCCACAGAGACGTGTCACAAGTAAGTGTAGATATTTACATGTTTAATTACATTCGGCAGTGCTCAGCCATTTTGAATGATATCTATTTCGAAAGAAAAAAAATTCTGCATTGAGAAAGGGAGAAAATTGCTACATGGATATAAATGTAGGAAAAAAAAGTGATGTTTGATAGTTAAAATACTTATTTGTTCATAATTTTTTTTCGGGCATTAAACAAAACTCTCTGAAAGATTATATAAATGTGGTCGGGACCGAGATGAACAAAAAGCCATACCGAATATAATTTAACATGTATATCCGTGTCCTTCTTTCCGCAGGGGTGCTCAGGTAGGCTCACCAAGGCGATCCGGGTTCGATTCCCGGCGTTTGTCGGTCCCCCGGATTTTTGCACGTGTGAATCGTGCCTGACGATGCCGTAGGTCGGCGGGTTTTCTCGGAGATCTCCCGTTTCCCCCGCACTTTCATTCCACTGCTGCTCCATACTCACATCATGTCACCCCTCACTAGCGCTAAAAACCTCTATGTTAAGCGCTGACCAAAATCTCTCTCACTGACTCTCAAGTAGCCAGCCTCCCTTTATGAACTTGTAGTAAATATTATTATTCCGTTTTTGTTCACTTACTGGTATTGCCATGTACTGTTCCTCGGAACCATTCATGTTATAAAAAAATATCTTTTTTTGTTAACACTATGATCTCTCACGCTTACGATTGCTGACTTCTTTCCCATAATTAGAGATGATAGTTTATCGCGGGAAAACTGGGCTGTTTGTTGGATTTCAACGTACGTTCAGTCTAACACAAGATTATTGGCTTTCACTTGTACGTGGGGCTTTTACCCTATTTAACTGGGCAAATAAAAATCCGCTCATGTGTAGAGATGATGGTATATCGCGAAAATGTTTTGTGTCAAGGTAGCCTTGAAAACACTGACACAACGTAGCTGTCTACAGACCAATACCAGGCATCCAATATTACAATATCGGGATTCTTATTGGCTCAGTCAAATAGGGCAACAGCTCCACGTACAAGCTAAAGCCAGTAATCTTCTGGTAAGCTGGACGTGTATTGAAATCCATCAAACAGTCAACTTTTCCCGCGATAAACCATCATCTCTACTCATGTGAAATTTGATGACTGTTATTGGTCTGCAGACAGCTACGGTATGTCAAGCGCGTATCACCCAACCATACATGTTGCGAGAAACTACAGTGTTTTCAAAAGTATGTTAGCACAAAAATTTTTCGCGATATGCCATCATCTCTACCCATAATATTAATATGTTGAACTCGAAGTTTGATGAAAATATACGAAGTTGTACACTAGACTATCTTGTTTTATATACTTTTTTAAGAACAAACAAACCTTTTTGTTGCTTCAGCTGGAGACTTTATTCAATAATAATTTCCGACTACAAATGATCTCTTGTTTTCCGCGATATTTTCTCCGCTTCGATATCTGACAATCTTTTATGAAGTATATTTGCAGCTCGGAAACTTTTTGGTCATAGAGATGTTATCATGCTTGTATTTGCAATATTGTAATTCCAAGCGTCGTAAGAAAATTTTAGCTTGGGAAAGAAAACTATTCCCTAGTCTGTTGTTAGCATAGAAGTGCTCGATGTTTATATCTTCTTGTGATGAAAGTTTGTCTGTTGCAAGTAGGACAGGACGTGCGCGAGTTTCCTAGCTTGTTCTTTAGTTACGATTGTGGGGTTTCTATCTCATACATTTATGTTCACGTTCCGGATAAGTTATGCACGCTAAAACCCGTTTAGTGGATTTTGTTTACAACTCGAGACCACTGAAAATTGTTTCGATAAGTGGAACATGTGTGTTTTAATACAAGGTCATATCTAAAATAATTCTGTTCCAATTGATTGACATTTATTTAACTGAATGGTCGTCTGTCCTATGTTAGTGTATTGAAATTATGAGATGTTTGGTAGATATTTTAGTATTAATAATTCATTGTATAGCGAAGCTTAGTAAATACGAAGCATCCTGTATCATCCTACAGTAAACGACTAGTTACTGAAATAATTAGTGAACTATTTGGAACAAGCACGACAAAGCAAGTTTATATGGTCCTCCCGATACGATATGTTAAACTCTAGTCTTGCGTCGTACACGTCTGTCCTACCGCAAACGGAAAACAACACGTGTGGTGTATTTCAAGTCGCTCGGCTTTGTTCATTCGAGCAAGTTGTACTTGCTAGGACGTCACAATCATAAAGCGAAAGAGAAAAGTTTCTATGACTTTGCACACACCAAGACAACCCTTGATATTGTTCCAGCGTGTTTAGTAAACATTTGAGCGGGTGAAGCATTTATTATTTTCGCTAGACTGTTGGTTGTGATGACCATCGTGGTAATTGCTGCAAGTTATGGAAGCCGTTGTAAGTTCAAGGTCACACGAAAGGTCATATTTTATTTATTTTAGAGGGTTTATTAACTTCCCCTGGTTTTATGCACTGAGACTTAATAAGGGGCGGCTTACAAGTTAACTAAACCGAACTAATCGACACAAACATCCATTACCGTGCTTGGATTCGAACCCAGGACCTCTCGCACCGTACGCCTGCATGTTACCTATCACACTACGGATGCCGGAACAAAAGGTCTTAAACATTTTTTGCATGGTTATACACCTAAACCAAATGAAAGCAAATTACATCTTACCCTCAAAAAACATGGAATTTGAATGTATTATATTTTATTATTACTCAACAAACATGGAATTTGAATGTTTTATATTTTATTATTACGACATAAACGCTCAACATTCGTGACGTACGTACTCCAGGATATGTTCTTCGAAACGTTGCATTCTCACAGTTCGCCTGGCACCGACGTCAACCATTCGTGGAATCAGACTCCCAATCTAACACAGCCTCTGGTCAATATGTTTCAAACGTCCTTCTGTCTGGTGCACGTCGGTTAGGATATCGCTCTTGGTAAATGCGGACTGCTTCTTCTGCATTTCCTCTTGCTTCGTCATACACCAAGTGCATATCTGTTATGTCTGTGAATGTCAATTGTGGCATGCTGTTAATGTTCGCAAAATCCGTAGTTGGAATACGGCGCGAATTCAACTGTCAGCCATCAATTCTGCACTGATCATACGAATGAAAGCAATTTACTTTCTAACCTCAACTAACACGGATTTTAATGTACCATATTTTATTATTATGAGAAAACGCTCAGCATTTGTGTCATAGTATCTGAAGTTCTGCTATGCTTGTGTACGTTTATTTAATTTAAGAGTGCAAAATATCGCACTAAAAAGCAGATATATTTGTTTTACAGCTCGTTACCCTCGAAGCTTCCATGGTCATTGGTCTTTGGCGCGTACATCAGGAATGTACAGTTCTGAGTATCAGCAGCCCTATCTGGCAACAACCTCGCGGTCGCCGTTTAAACATTTGAACATGATCAAACACATAGTCTTGCATTTCAACTAACATAACTTTTTTTCTGTAATACCTAGGGGCTGAAAATTTTCGCGAGAAGTCTTCATGGCCCGTGATTGGATGTTTTTAACTCTCAGCGACTTGGGATTTTACCCGCAAGTCACGAACTTGTGGTTTGCTGTAGAGAATTCTTCGCGTGTCTCGTAAGACTCTTTTGTTTACAATTGGGTTATAAAATGAGGATAGCTAAGTAATTCAACCAAATGCAAATTTCACGGCTACTTTTGTTAGTCCAACGAATGCTGGGATGGCTCCGAAACAAAGACCACGGCCGACTCCTCTCCCAGCTCCTGTCATTGTACCCAGTTGTGTGTTGCCATCTCTAATAATCTCGCTGTCGACGAGAACGTCGAGTCCACATATCTATCTATATTTTCGTACTTTGGCACAAGGGGCACACGTGGAATAGTTTCGTAGAAAAAACCTGTTTCACGAACTTACTGCGGAGTATTTGAAGCGCATGGTAAGTCGCCGGGTAAGGGCGCTAGGGTTGACGAGCAGAGAGACCCAGAACACCTCCGCCTGCTGCGCGTTGTCAACCGGGCTACTTTTTACCCTCGCCGTGCCGCCTCGGGCTGTTCCAACGACGGCTTTGAAGCGAAATTGGCTCGTCCCGCGCCACCTCTCGCAACCAATTATCAACCGCACATCGCTTCCTGCCGGCTCTCTTTTGTTTCCCTGGGCCTCCCCGCCCGCCGCGGCTAAATTGGAATCCTCGCCTGAAGGCGTCGCGGGCCGGATGGTTCCGCTCTTCGCCTATCTCCCTCCTCGCCACGCCCTCCTCTTCGCCCTTCTCTCTCTCTCTCTCTCTCTCTCTTGATTTCACTCCATTTCAACCGTGCTCGCCAATTATTCCACGTCAACGGCTGCCGTGTGTACATGGTATATGAAATGTTACCACAAGCGCTGAGAGAATTTCATTGTTTCAAATGGGAACTATGAATTTGTTTTAAAATAGGGACATGCATAAAGTTTTTTGCCGGTATAATTTACCAGATGGTAAAGTGTAACTAGTTATACCAAGATAACTAATAATTGTGGTACTTTTTATAATTTTTATGTATATGAAATATTAATTAACACGAGAGAAGATTTTGTACCCTACGAAACAGATCTGTTATTTTAGCAGGACAACTTAACGCTACAATTGGAATATTCGTACAGTAGTCGAAGGTGTAATAGAGATTAGCCTGACCATAACAAAATTCAGCTGAATGTGTACATACAGAAACCGAGTAAAGTTTACAAGCGTACAATAAAGTCTCGAGAGCGGTTTCTTGATAAAATCGTTGTTCTCCTGATCGAGAGCAGAGTAAGCTGCTATCAGACAAAACTAGCCAAATTACGCAAATGTACATAAATAATAAATAATATCAAAATAACGTTGCAACGAAACTATTAGTAGGCCTACGACATAGAAAAAAAGCACGACATAGAAAAAAAGTACAAAACATATTACGTAAAAAAATTTAGGAAATTATAAAATCTGCTGTTGGTGTAAAATTTTGAAGTAATTTAACAAATGTAGACTTCTTTTTAATTCCCCTGATCTTAATGCCGTGAATTGCTTGCATACGTTTATGCGAACCTGGTCATCAAGCAAACTTGGTCACGTGTAGTGGCGTGTGGTGAGCAGTTGCAAGGTAAGCTGATGTTTTTTGCTCAGTACTGTACAGTCTTGGTGCACGCAGCAAGTAAACGTAACTACCGTAGAAGTATGGGTCTTACAGGACGTATTGCGGCCACTCAGTAGTTAAATGCGAGACATCCGTTATACATGTGTAGAGCCGCGATTTTATGGCGAAAAGATTTTTGCAACATTTGGTTTCGATGCGTCATGTGCACACCTGCAGCTCTGCTACATCGTCTGTGGTTGGATGATTTGCTCTCCCTGGCCTTGGCAAATTATAGACGTACAGACTCACAATAATCTTATTCTGATTGGTACAGTCAAATGAGAAACGTGTCTGAAGAAAGACACGCTGCCAATAACCTTGAAACAGAACTGCCGATGTGCACGTGAGTCACTGAAACTAAGTGGGGCAAAAATCTTTTCGCGACAAAATCGTGGCCCTATACATGTGTTATGACGTTCGCTACACAACTACGTCTGAGAAGATGGCAAGTACACGAGGAAGTAAACAAGTACAGTTGAGGACAAACCCAGCTTACCTTGCAATACCATCACCACACGCCACAGATCACATGACTGAGGAGACCTACCTTCCTTCACAAGTTACCAGAAGTCTAGGTCTGGACACTAGTGTACTGAATTGAACTTATTGACTGAGCGCCAGCGGTACGTACAGTTCTACTGTTTTAACATTACTGTAAATGCAACTGTTGCTATCATACTGCTAAGGTTAATTATACTGTAGGTTAGAAATATAGGGACAATATCTGCTGCTTCAGCGCTGGTATCGATAAGGGGTCTAGATTTACAATCACAGAGCTTTCCTGGAGCCGCGGTGGCCGAATGGGGTCCGGCCACTTGGCTCAGTGGGTAGTAATAGTATAGTTAGTTTGTTGCATTCGTCAGCTCTTTTATTGCATTCAAGTATTTTTTTTTTAATTTTTGCACAATGGTATTGGGCAAGGCATGTTAACAAAATGTAATCGATTTGAATACATTATACAAGAGCTTAAGTAAATGTCTGTACTGTATTTTTGTAAGAAAACGTTCTTATGGTCTAAATAGGACATTGTAATTTTTTTTATTCTAATCAGCTTACTTCGCCACCACCACCACCACCAGTAGCAGGGGGGGGGGGGGGGGCTGATAACGGCGTAAGACCTTGCTTCTTTGTTTTACTGTTTTTATGATAATAATTTTTTTTAAGCTCAAACGAGAGCATATATATCAAATATGTTTGGCAGTTTTTATAAAATGGTTTTTGCCGTGACAGGTAATTTTTTTCAACACAAGAGTTGCACTGTTTTGACTAATAAATCAATTAAATAAAAATGTAATTAATTACATAATAAGCTTTAACCGTAGTTTTTTTCTGATTTCAAAAAAGTTATCCAATGTGGTGGAAACCATTTTAAACAAAACTGCGTAACAAATTTTTGAGATTTCCTTTTAAGGGGCCGGCCTACATAGCGCCTTAGCGGCCGTTCGACCTCATGGACGTGGAGTTTTCCCCCTCAAAAGCGGAATTGGGTCAACCCCTGTTGTGGAGGAGGTTGTCTCTCGCTCTCTCTGTTGTCCTCTCGGCTCGGTCTAGCGAATCCTTCAATTTTCCAAAACACTGGCTGCATATTTGCGCAGGACACATATTACAAGAACAAGATTTTCTCAAAATTTTCAGTTGTTTCAAGTTACAAACAGTCACAGGATCGAAAGCTAAATGATAGATCTACTAAGGTTAAATGGTTTTAAGTAAAAATATCAAAAAATAACGGCATTACACAAGCCGGAAAAGGCACGAATTTGGAATGTTAAGACCCTATTTTCTAATTACTTAAGAAACTGATAGAACTGAAACCATCTACCCTTAGTGTAAGGTACCTTAATATCTTTTATATGTTAAATACACAATCTCACGACTAATATATTCTATGAAAAAACGGTTCTCCTGAACCTCTACATCACAACTTTCATGTCAGGTAGGCGGACCCCCTAAGAGGGCGTGGTACATAATTCAACGCTAAAAGCATTAATCTATAACTGTAGGTTTATTGAAGCCAATTTGCGAAAATTAAACAATAGCAATCCTAGACAATAGCTTTAGCCAACGTTTTAAGCAAAATTATTTCCAGTGATACGAACTTCTGAGGCACAATCTCTGACGCCGGAACCTCGTGCGTTTAACTGCGGCGCAAGAGATCACACGTAACGAATTAGTAATTCTGGATAAATAATTACTTAAACAGTTGGCAAATACCATTGTCTAGGGTTGTCTTTGAGTGTTTTATCCATAATGGCTTCGAAAAAAGCGTAGAAATCAATTGAATTTTTCAGCGTTTATTTATATACTATGAACTCTTTAAAAATTAGTTATTAAGAATGCATTTATATGTTTTTATATAATTTTATATTAGAAAAATTGTTGGGTAAAAGTACAAAGCGGGAAATAACGACACAGTCGTGAGGTAATCAGACGGAAGATAGTTCGCGGCCCGCCCACCGCTGAGGTGGGCAGTGGGTTGGAAATCACGCGTTCCGGAACTCGATCGATGGACGGAATTGCGCCCCCGGGGGAACGGGGGTGTTTTGTCGTGTCGTATTTGTAATTCCCCTGTGTGCGTGTCTACGAGAGTTTAAAATCCAATGCAAGCAGTGAAGCCCACCGCTGCGGAAGTAACTCGCATAGAGAACACTGGCGGTGACAGCGTAGTCGCCCGCGGTGGAGAGCGATAATTTCGGCGAGGGGAAACATGTGAAGGCGGCGTTTCTGTCGTCGCCGCGTCCGTGCTTCGTCGACCACACGCGCTCTCTGACCGCCCCGGGCCGTGGTCGCAGACTATCTATACCTCCCTTCCCTTCTCCGCTCCGAGCAAATATGCCAACCTTCGTTATGTTGGGAATCCACTATTCGTTACTTTAAAACTAGCTTTTACTACGCTTTGTAGTTGATTCCGCAGCATTTACGTAACATACGTTTCGTAGCAAGTATATAATAATTTATTACGATGTATCAGTTTTGAAAAAAAAAAAAATCTTGATTGTTTATAAACTTTCGTTAGTTTAACTTTACCCTCTTATTGTGTATTGACGAAATAGTTAGAGTGACGAAAACGTCAAGTCAAATGCTAAAGTAATTTATTGTATGTAATACTTTATTGCGAGAATACCCATGTTTATTGTCACTTGAAACGAACACATACAGTTTTGCAGTAAACATCTAATTTTCTTATGAAGAACTTTTTTCCTCGCCACTACCGAAAGTACACTGTAAGAAGTACGAAACAAACTCACGAATACGTTGGACACACACACACACAGACACACACACATATATATATATACTGTATATATATATATATATATATATATATATATATATATATATATATATATATATACATACATATATACACTGTGCATATTAAGGGGTACTGACAGATGCCAAATTAAATGTATTATTTTTTGCTGGTTAAATGTATTTAAAATTATAGCTACATTATCACAGCCTGCGGCTGTTTTATACAGTTAGTATCGATGCAATGCCTGTATTAGAGTATCCTGTAGAAACGTACGAATAAGCATATGTACTGATTAATTAATTTGAACGTTTTCAGGTGCCAAAACAGAACTAACGTACTTGGTTTGTGACGTCAGAAATTCTGTACACATCTTATGCTCTTAAAAAAATTTAAATTTTCAGAAATAAAACTGATCGAGGAAGTACGATCAAAATACGTAAATTCTGGATGACGACAGTTGTATTTTTAATGCGTTAATGTGTGCCAGTGCAAAGAAAATAAAGTAAAAACCGTTCAAGCAAGTACGATATATGTATCACACATTAAGATTATTTTTTCGATGTATTCCATCATAGCTATAAACAGGCTCTTTAGACTGTAGCACGTCAATGTTAACTGGTCGGATGGATATATCCAAAACTCAGTTGTAAGATTGTATTGGCTTTGCTAGAGACTTTTCACCGTTAAAACCGTATTATGGTGTCTTTAGGACAGCTATAGGCCACTTTGCCAAATACAGCAAATGCCTCATCGCCCCTGTAAGGACTGCAACCTTGCTGCGCGCATAGCTGGGTTTCGATCAACCAGCTCGGCCATTTTTACTCTCAAGAAATACAACTGTAGTGATAAATTGATATTTGAACTACTAGTGGCGTGAAGCGTTTTAATGAATCTTTATAACCAATGCTTGACCCAAAAACTTAGTTTTATGATCATAGCCATGTTGAATAGTAATGTTATAGGCCTAATGATGGTTATTATGTGGAATTATTACGGATAATTTAGTATCTTAAGCAGTCTATCACACAACTGATTGCAATAGCTACCTTGGTTTAAAAAAAAATTCCTCGTTATGGGTGTTTTGTTTTTAGAACTAAGATTTCTTTTCTTTAGCTTACTGTCCCTTTTTTTTATTGTAAATCAATTGTCTAGTAAAATTTGAAAGCCTCAGTAAATTACAATGTAACTGCACCCGGATACAATAAAATATATATATAGCATAGGCCTGAGAGTACATTTTAAGCCGCATCATAAAATTATTAGCTCACATATTTCGTTTGGAAATTCACTCCACCCTGATTAGCCGTTTATATTAATTTTGGCAAAACACTTCCCCATGTTCATAAAATAAGTAACGTTTGAATAAATTGTACGAAAATGTATTCTTGTGTTAATTGCTATCGAGGCGAGTTCATCAGAATTCATCCATCTGTTTAACAAGCGTAGTTTTCTCGTTTTACGATTAAGAGGCTGCTTTCTAGTTTGAACCACATAATTAACATACGCGTCTATTAGACACCGCAGAATTACAATGAAATATAATTTAATGCCCTTTGTCTTGAAATTTGTTAAAAATAAAATTATTCTCGTCAACTGATTGATATATATTATTTATGTGTGGTAAGGAAGGACTACGAAAAAGCTTCGTCGCTTAGTTACTGAAAGGAAAGTTGTTCTGCCGGTCGCTTTATTAGGAAGTTCAAAACACTGAAATTATAAAATCAATGTTAGCAAGCAGAACACAGATATGCAACATGTAATTTAATAATAATTATTGTGAATGAAATCGCAGTTATCATTATTAACAAATTATTCAAACTTTTATCAGAATTTTTTAATATAGAAGGTTCGTTCATAGCTCCTACTTAGCTATGTGGCCTTTTGGGAGAAATGGTGGAAGGGAGTTTATTACATTATTTTCTTAAAAATGTGTCATGTAATTTAGGCTTTCGGTTATAGACCTGGTGGGGCATCACAGGTCAAGTTGTAACTACGGATTTCCGCAAATTTTGGTTATTTAGAAAAAATATAAAAACATATATAATTATTCCTTGTTGGCAGACTTCATTACCTTGCTATATTTTTATTAATCCATTACGTGTGACTAAAATTTTCACGTAATTTGTAAATTATTATGTGTAATGATAAATTGATGTACGCCTTTCAAAGACATCAGTTAATAAATATATAAAAATGGTGACTAAATCGGAATACTACTGTAGAGTGCGTACCAGTGTCAAATTTCCGGGTTTGACACGTGAGAACAGCGCAGCGATAAGAGCCAGAGTATCACGCTCGACGAGAAACATGTCGCCCCTATCAGCAGCGCGACAAACTGGCGTGCAAGGTTTAACTTGTGGTCTACTTCGCATGGAACTTAATGCGGTGACCATAAAATGTTATTTTTTGATAGTTTGTTGTAAAGGTCAACGCTTGCTTCTGGTTCGACGTTTTACGAGTTCAGGTGGCATTTTCGGAGTTAAAGTAATCGTAAAAAAAAAATGTTTTTATAACTATTCTGAAATGCCCGATAATAATGCTTATAACAAGCGTGCAGAATTTTCACAATTATAGAAGCATAGTTTCAAGTCTGTGTTCTTCTCGTAGATAACGACAACATGAATAAGTTAAGCGGTTTAACGTAAAAAAGAATACTCGTAACACGCTGCAACGCCGTCCATGTGCCAGGCGATGTATCCTCTAAGGGCGCGATCTACAACCATTTTCATCACCATGTTTTTATTTTTATATTTGTACCAGGTTTTTTTCCTTATTTTAGACACAAATTCTGACTAAATTTTGCTCTTATAAAAGTTATTTATCTCACATAGTGTTTGCGTAATGGCTCGAAGTCAAAATTTGCATATTTTCGTTTTAAGGACGACACTAACACGAACTCGCTTACCAAATTGAAAAAGTTCACAGTGAATAACGATGTTGTAGGTTACAAGTTCACCTATGTCAATGCACAAAGTAAAATATCTTTTGTATTAAAAAAAAAATGGAATGTTCAAATTTTTATTTAAAATTTCCTCATTAGTATTAAAATATTTTATTCTTAGTTTTTATGTATGTAAAATTGTAGCCTGCGACATCTTTATCCATGTTAATTTTTTTTTCAATTTCTTATGTCAGTTGGTTTTAGTGTCCTTAAAACCCTAACATGCACATTTTGACTTTACCGATCCCTTACGCGAAAACTATGCAAAATAAAAAAAAAAAAAATTCATAAGAGAAAAATTCAGTCGCAATATATGTCTAAAATAAGAAAAATATACCTGGTTCAATTTAAAAATAAAAACATGGTGATAAAAATTGCTGTAGGCCGCGCCCTTTTTTAAAGCGCTATAGTTAGAATTATTTTAATAATTTCAGTGGCGTTAATTAATGCTGTGATACGTAAACGGAAAATTTAACACGAAGTTAGAGGCATCATCTTAATACCCTACCTTGATCGTTTCTAGCGGTTTTTAAAACCACGCCGTCTCGTATCCAACCCGTCTGACCGTAACGAACAGTTTCCAGAATCTCAGCGGCTATGAACAGCCCTTTGCTCCTACACTGTAAACACCTCCCAAGCAGAATTGAAAGTTTGTAACGTATTAAATATGAGATACTTGCCTATACTTCAGCTTGTAAATTGTGCAAATGTTGAACATTGTTACAAGCCTCGTAACATCAGCATAACATTTGACTGTTTACTAAAAATATACACGAAGATACTGTTGATGTATGAAAAACGATTTTACCGTACCCACTGTCTTAAAACTTCTATACTTCGGTGTATTATTAAAAAAAATGCTAGTTTTTACATTTCATTGCAGTTTTGTGCAATTTTCTCGCAGTTCCATGCCATTTGAATCCATGACATTTGAATTTCTTCACAGTGAAACTCCCTACTATAAACTAAATGAAAACTTTAAGTATCGTAATTAATAATTGTTACATAAGGCAGTGTTTCAAAATGTGCTTAAAATTCTTTACTTCGTTTCTTCGACCGAGACTTAGGGTTTAATATCAGCTTTATTCAGGCCATAAAAATGTGTCACAGCACAGTACAATCAGTAATAAATCGTAAGAAAGTCTTGAAGGGAATCCATGTCTTTATTTAGCTATACCATTAATATTCCCAAGGGTTTGTACACGATGTAGCGACAGCGTGAACAGTGGCAGGCAGTGATAATAACGCAGTGTCAATGCTACTGACAGCATCGCACGTGGATTCGGAACTGCGATACCATTTAACCTAATTGTCGATATGTAATTTGTGGGAAAAACTGATTACAATCTTCAAATATTTAAACTTAATTGTGATAAGACCTAACATATTGAAACCTATGGAAGTAGTTCAATACAAAGGATAACTATAGTACAATTCCGATTCCAAGGTCGCAGTTTACCCGTGATAAGATTATTTCAGTTTCCAACAGCTCGGTTTAATTCTGATAAGTGTGAGTGTAATTAAAGCGTACGTGTTGCGTAAGATACTAAAAAATAAGCGATACTAATTGTATTGTTAAATGAGGGATAAAAATCCATGTCCGCAAAACTTTGTTACGCATTTTTATCTGTGCTTTCCAATTGTTCTCTGTGCGTAACCTCTTCAAAAGGTTTTTTGTTCGTATTATGGTTCTACGGTTTGTATTAAGAAGACATTTTCCAAAAATGATTTTACATTTTTGTAGACTGCCTGCCATTTTCCCTTGAGTATAATTAGATGTAAAATAAGTTATTATTCATACACATTTCAGAACATATATTCACACGGCGATGTGTGAAAAAATAAAACTTGCTATAGTATCTGCGTGACGGCGCCATGAAGTGCTAATCTGTTTTTTTTTATACGCGAGTGCATATTTCTAAATACGGCGGAATTCCTGCGTAAGGCCATTTTATCGTATTGATTTCCATAAAAAAAAAAAAACGAATAATTTCATCTCCGCTCTCGATCCGTAGCGATAATTGTTTTTGATTTATGAGAGTCCGTGCGCTAGTAGCCAATATTTCGTGTAACCGATTTCGAACGTTCACTACGAGCGTTTTTCCTGTTTGTTTTAATCGCATTTCTGCCTAAAACTAAACAACTGTGCGAACCGTTTAGGTTTACAGCAATTATCAAGCCCGATGTGTTAAAAGTTTCGCATGCACTGGTAAACCGTTTGGAACAGCGAAACATGTGTACGTGTTTGTGTCTGGCCAAATTGTTGTGGAACGGTACGTGATGCAGATATTTTTTCATGAGGATTTTGTTGACCCGACAATAGAATAATATCAAGCAAAATGTATTCTTTTTTGTTTCAACAAAATGAAATTGGTTACATTTGATTCTTTTAGCTCAGCAAATATAGTACTGTGTTAGATAAAGTACATATTCAACTTACCACTCGAACATTTTTCTTTGCTTTTTAAGATGGCGCCATCTTGCCTTTGTTAAAAGTTTCCTCTACAATAAGTTTTCAATTAAATTTGTACTCTTAGACTTGGCACGGCGTGTAATATGACGTGATGGACAGTTGAAATAATACAATGATATCTTTTCATTTATTTAGCTTGTGGACGTGCAAAAATCGAGCTAACAACCTTTTCTTTCTGCTATTTCACTAGTCGAGTTAATTAAATGGTTATATAAATATCGTTTAAACTATCCGGCAAGGTAGTTTTTATCGTTGACGAACATATAAAAATAAATCAGATACAAATTGTATCATAAATTGAACATTTCCAATATGAAGACTGGTAGTATACCACGAACGGAAGATTAGAGCACAAACCGAAATCGTTAGTATTTATTGCTTTCCTTTTTAATTGCCCTATTTTCTTAATTACAAGTGCTATTTCACTTACTTAATTTGTTGAAACTGCTCCATCCGTAATCAACGATAAACCACTGACGGAAGTGATCAGTACATGAACGGAGTTATATCGTGCCACGCCTGTTATATTTGTTTGCTACGCGAAACTACTAAACTTATTCCCATGACGTTCATCTACGAATTTTTTGAACCATGCTTCTATAATCTTAATCATTTAATATGTTTGTTAGAAACATGATTTTGCTATCCTTCGATATGTTTTTTTTTCTACTGGTGTAACTTCGATACACCGCAAAACAAGAAACAAGAAGTTTGCAGTGGTCTTTCCTATATGCTATCGCCAAATACAATTGTACAGTCACCGCTTAAGGGTGTTCGAGCGCGATAAAATTATAATATTATATTGTAATGAAATATCGTTAATTTTGTAGACGATACTTTTGAGTACAGTTTCCTCGTACAAAACAATTTTAGCTCTCATAGTTTTCTCATAACGGTACGTCAAAGTCAAAATTTGCTTGTTACGCTGCCATAAAGTGAAAACCAACTAACCTACTTAAATGAAATAATTCACTGTAAAGTTACATCCCATGAGCTATGAAGTGAAACATTTCAAAACTCACAATGCCATATTTATAAATTTTAAAAATCACAGAAGCACAGAAAAAAATTTGCAAAAAATCTACGTTTTTTAAATATAAAAATAGTTCGCGGCATGTTTCTTAATGTACGTAGTCCATGACACGTTAATTCACTGTGAATTATTTCACCTACACAAGTCAACGGTTTTCACGTTTTACATTGGACGACTTGAAAAGAGGCGGAGCTTCAGTCAGGTGTGGGATACAATTCCTATCTCCATGGCTACCGCAGCTTAACATAACCTAATTTAGCTGTTTGGCGTCACATGTCCCGGATGAGATGTACGCCAAGAAAATTGATTATTTGTTTGGAATTTGCCGTTTTTTTTTCAGGTAAACATTAATCTTATGTATTTGCGTATCTTAACCATGAAATTGAAACTAATATCTTTACCCTTGCGTGCAAATTTATGAATGCGCAACATTTTTGCTTTCTGCAGTTACCAACTAACAAATCAGCATGTTTGTAAACAAGTTTTGTTTCCCACAGTACTTTTCCCCTGCGGTGACGTCATGGGGTGTGTACTTCAAGTCGTCCATTATGACTTTGATTCACCTTTATGAGAGAACTGTACCACCTAAAATTGTTTTTTACTACAAAGTAACACTTCTAATATAAATATAATGTTATGATTTTATCGCACTTGAACACCCTTTAAGTCACACAGGAAACACTACTACGGTGACGTACTCCAAACTTGTGTGCCGTGAATGAAGGCGATGCGTGGCAATTAGAATCTCATCACTCCGCCCTGTCTTCGAGCATCAGACGTTGACATTACACCCGGTACATAGACGCACTAACAGCGAGCTTGTCGACGCTTATGGCGGGTGTTACTAGGGGAGTATGCGGCAGCGCTGGAATGAAACGTCAAGAGAAACGGGAGATCCCCGAGAAAGCCTGCTGACCAATGGTGCAGTTTTTTTGGTCATACTCTATTGCGATGGGATCGTGTTGACTAAAATGTTACCCTTATTATTCATGTTTTCGTATTCTGTTTAGTTTTTTGTGACAGGCATCTACATAGCTGTGGAGTATGTCCAAATAACTGCATTCAGTTGGCACTCCCATCGCACAACTCATTCTAAGATAACGAAAAAATGTCACCATACGATCAGGGGCGTCATTTCAGGTTTTTCTTACGGGGGGGGGGGGGGGGCAAGATTTTTTTTTGGTGACAGTGACCTTGTTGCGTCTTTTTTTTATTAACTAAGCATGTAAAAATTATAAACTTTATTAACAAAACTTCTGTTTTATGTGCTTACGTTAGTATTATTTAAATAACAAAAACACGAAAAACTTTTATACACATTTCCTTCATAATCCAGGCCCCCCACCACCCCTAAATGACGCCATTGCGTACGATATTTCTCCACAGTCAATTTTAGTCTCCAATATAGCTCATGATTCATGTGATGTGCTTCTCACACGCCCGTTTCAGGATGTATGTGATCGCAGGTCGCGCTTATCGCATCTCCAAGCACGCGCGATCCAAGACGACGTAGAAACGCAGTCGATCTCGCGTTCGTATGCTGTAACGACGTCACGTGCGGCGCAAATCACGCCTGCACCAGGAGCTCCCGCTTATCGTGGCGTTCAGAGGCGCCCTACTACCATCTCTGCCTCTCTCGACGTTCCCCTCCACGTCGCAAGGAAATTTGTCTAGTCGCCCTCGCCGATAGCCGGCCAGTCTCGCCCCACAGTCGTTTCTTCTCGCCTCCCACCAACCCCCCCCCCCTACCCAGAACACATAAAAGCCTAGGGGGGAGTGAAAACTTTCCCAATGGCTAGGGTGCTCCTCTTCCCACTTTTACCAAACCCCCAGTGTACTGCAGAAAAAATCCCAGGCGTGTTTTTGGAGTCTTGAAAAGAAAAAGAAAGAAGAAAAAAAGGATGGATTGAAGTGGTCGCCCGGAGGGCAAAAGAAATCCATTGCTGTCATTATAAATGGAAATTGGTCGCAGGAAGGAATACGTAATACCGACGAGGGGTTCGCCGTCGGGTCTGCAGAGGCGTCACGGGATGCAGTGTTGAATAAGAGGTTGGTGGTGGTGAGAGTGGTGGGGTGTGGTGGAGGGGTTGAAGGCAGTTTGACATCACATATCCCCCCAAACACTTCCCTTCCATTTCAACTTGAAGATTATCGAGCAGCTCCCACCAATCAAGGCGGCATAATGTCCCGTGACCCTTGGTGATGCTTCTGTACCATGGCCGTGGGCGATATTGCTTGCTCCACTTGGATGGTAAGCTGTTGTAGAAGGGCGGAGGGTCGTATCCCGAGTAGTTCTGCGCTCGTCTCACTTGCGTTATATCCTTGATCACAAGACTGCCAAGAAAGAAGGCAGTTTAGTGACGGCAGCACTTCCTCATTAAAAATCCGTATTTCTTGAAACACTCGCCATGGTTTTCTCTGTTGAATTATCTTCGATCAGTCTTTTTTCTATGCGTCCCCTTTCAGACCTGGCGTACACAAATAAGGACATAAAAATTTCAAGGTAATTTAATTATTAAAATTGTACTAACTGCAGTAAAAAAATTTAAGGTATAGTTTTGTATGCCTGTTGTGTGGTTTTGCACTTGAGCCATCTGTTGGGCTCTGTACAGACTAGAAATTTTTTCCCAGCCTTTTTGTCCGGAAAGTAGAAAACTAATTCTGAGCTTGTTGACGCTAGTTTTTATTTTACTTTCGAGGCACGGAAACGGGGATGGCTGTAAGTCGACTATAACACGTCCTATCGTCTCTAGGCGCGGAGTACTAAACTAGCGCTCAGTGTTTTCGTAGATACCGTTTTTCAATGGGACTTCAAGCTATGATGCTATTATTTTATTTGTGGAAATTATTAAGTAAAGTCCAGTGCAGGTTTCTATGGTTTAGTTTTCCGATTACTGTTGCTATTTTCTCAGCTTCAGCAACGTAAAAAACTAATTTTTAGCACTTATGAGAAGCTTGTAAATCATGTTTTTAGTTAGCGAACGGCATTTTTAAAATCATAGGAGCACAGTTTGAAGTGTGTCTTCTTTTCGTAGATGAACATGTTGGAAACATTAGTGGTTATACAAGAGAGAATACATTCCGCACTACGCTACATCATGTCTCACGCGCCAGGTCCACTAACTCTTGAGTTATATAATTATTCAGAACGCCCATAACTGAGTTATAACATTTAATATAAAAAATTATAGTATATAATTATTATTTCGCTCTCCTATGCGAAACAAATGTCACGTACAAACAGTTTACTTCGTCTAAAGCTAGGAACCGGCCGCTTCCTTGAAAAATGGCGGTAAATTGAAATTTTTATGCACTTTTTTTGTATATGGTGACTTGTACCGACATATGTTCTTATAAAAATTAAAAAATACAAATTTTGTCTTCAAAAAATGTATAGAAGACCAAGTAACCCAATTGAAAACGGCAGAAAACATCTACGAAATGACAAATGAGAAACAAATAAAAAAAACATGTGATTAGAAACTAGAAGAGCACGACATTTTAGGAGTTGACGTCTGCTCCCGTCGTCAGGTGCAGCTAGACTGTGAACCGAGCGAGAAATTCGTCAGATTAGAGGGTTTTGAACCTAAACTACACGAACAATCAGAGGAAAGCTTGTTTTAAATTGAGGCGCTGGAAAATCGTTTTCTCGGCTTGGCTCAAAATGACCTTCGTTTGGAGAAAAAGAAAACTCTTACAGGTGGGCCTGGAGAAATTGTGACTTACTGAATATCTATATTACTTTTATTTGTTATTTTACTTATTTACTTTGACTCATAAATAGGGATGGGAGTATTTCGCGAAATCAATGACCCCCATGTTAGAATATATTGTCTTATGCATACTCAAGCCCTGTCTATTGGTTCATTGTCTGCTGTTCCACTGAGTAGCAGCTAGTGGACAAATGGCCGGGGCTTGAGTATGCATAGGATATTTGATTATAGGTCATTGAATTCGCGAAATTTTCTCGTCCATACTCATAAACCATTCTTTGGCCGAAAGCTGTCAAATACTCCGGGACATAACTGAATATTTAGCCAGAGAACGGTATACATATAAATGAAACTAAAGGAATCACCAGTTGTGTCCTGCGATAAAAAATATCGTCATCCAGCAGTACCAGAAGTGTGTTTCAATAAAGTACGTTTTGCTGGAAGTCGTAAATAACGGAGTTGAGGAAATGCAGAAAGTATAAGGTGACAGGTCGAACAAACATAGCTGTCAGTTACGTTTGTTTAACTTCCCTAGTGGCGCGGTGACAGTTGACAGTATCCCAGGGGAAGCAGCAGAGGTCGCTGTAGTGACCCCACACAGGGAATACATTAGCTGTGTATGCAGGCTTTCAGGTCGTATTAGCGGGCTGAGGTAATATAGGGTTGTGAGGGGGGAGGTGGTGTCTCTCCATGATATCCTCTTCCAGTCATGAAAGTAAACCGACTGAGATATTGCTCAGTCTTTGTGGCTGCTGAAATATTTCTCTCTTCTTGATATGAAGCCTTTTCTACATAGACCGTGTTCCTACTAGCACTTTTAGTCGTCTTACTGGCCACGTGACACGTTTAGTGCACTAAAAGTGTTCCGTGTTTGGTTTTTAACGAATCCTGCATAGTATATTTTAATCTTGATAGTGTTTCATTTGAGTGAATTATTAATTGCTAAATTATTGAATTACTGATTTCACCATATACGGCCAAAATTTAGTGAATTAGTTAAATTAGTGAAGCTTCATTGTTTTACTTTGATCGGCCCACTTCGAAGTCGAATGTTTTCAGTTTATGTTGTATGTTGATACAGGATGAGTCTTCAAAACACTGACAAACTCGGGCAGGCTGTTCGTCATGAAAACTTAAGAGTGTGTGGTATTTAAATAAACGCTGTAAACATCAATTGATTTCTACGCTTTTTTCGAAGCCAGTATGTATAAAATAGTCAATGACAATCATAGGAAATGGTATTTGCTAACTTTATTAGTAAATATTTACTCAGAATTACTAATTCGTTACGCGTAATCTTTAGGCCGCAGTTAAATGCACGAGGTTCCGGCGTAAGAGATTGTGCCTCAGAAGTTCGTATCACTGGAAACAATTTTGTTTTAAACGTTGGCGTAATCTATTGTCAAGTATTGCTATTGTTTAATTTTCGCAAATTGGCCTCGAGAAACCTACAATTATAGATTAACACTTTTAGCGCAGAATTACAGTATGTACCACGCCCTCTTAAGAAGAAAACATGTAGGACACCTAGCACCTAAATGGAATACCAATGGAGCTCTTAAAAATTTAAATTAGAAAAAGAAGTGATTTCTGAAAAATTGGAATCCACGTAAGATAAAATGATTAAACAGATGGTTTTCAGACTCAACATGTGTGTATGTGTGTGTATATGTGTGTGTTATTCATTAATAATTAATGCATAATGCATAGGGATACCCTAGCTCTTTTCGGGGTTCCTGTTTTTGTTCAGAGTGTAACTTACTTTTTATGAACTGAAATCAATAGTTGAGTATTGAGTTTTATTGGTTTAGTAAATTGTAATTATAATAATAATTATTATTATTGCCTTGTTAGGTGACTGATTGAATCGTATAACAGGAAAGTCATTGGCCTAATTATTTTGTCTGCTATAGCCTTAGTGAGCTACTTTATTTTTTTGTCGTATTTTTGCTGCTAAGGTGAACATTTTATTTCAGCTTTTACCATTGTTTCTTGTCCGTGGCATATTTGAGTTTCGCTACCGAAAGGTAAACGTACACTCCTTGGTATCAAAAGTATAGTAATAATAATCAACGTGATAAGCGAGAACCCCATCTGGGGAAGCTGAGTGAAAATTTCCCACGAATCAATGTGGTTGATGGAGAGTCCGGAGGGAGGGTTTGTGGTGTGCGTGTGTGTTTACTGGTCATTGTATCGTGGCTAACGGCGTCAGCGATGAGTACCGGAACAAGTTGTGACTCAGCTGCAAACCTTTCAACATGTCCACGGCGGTTATAGAAACGCCATATTTAATCTCCGTTGGCAGCGCGGGTAGTGGGAGGTAACAATAACATCGACTCCCATATCCGTCCAAATAACGCACAATTTATGCCCGTATAAAAGCCTTCAAAGGCCGAGGAGCGTGACAATAGCGTAGTATAGTGCACTGTAAATCACGTTACATTGGCAGCGTGCATTTCAATGATGGTTATCTGGGCTCGTTGCTCAGCAGCAAAGTCTTTGAGTAGAGAAAAAGAAGGGGGCATATGTCATTGACGCAACTTTGAGGCAGTGTAACTGTGACCGCAAATACGTATTTTCAATTAATATTAATTTGTGTGGCTACGCGTGTACTATTAAATTATTTTACAGTATTGTAGTAATCC
>PNEQ01131984.1:0-18567 GCA_003012365.1 Medauroidea extradentata
TCAAAATGTCATGCGTCAGGTACCATGCTTGGCACATTTTGACATTCCAATGAAAGTTATTGTTAAGTGCAGATAGTTCCTACTGTGGGCTGGGTTGTCCCCTGCTACAGATGAATGATGGTAACTGTAGACAAGTTGTGTGCTATGGTTCAAGGGTCCTCTCGAAAACAGAATGACGATATGCCCAAATTGAAAAAGAAGCGTTGGCATTAACCTGGGCATGTAAAAAACTGCAGGAATATATCCTAGGTTTAACTGTTGTCTTGGAAACTGATCACAAACATCTAGTTTAAATTTTTCAGTCAAAGAATGTGGATGAACTTATTCCAAGGCTTCAGAGATTTCGGATACGACTAACGAAGTACAACTACACCATTGCTTATGTCCCAGGTAAATAGTTGGTTCTTGCAGACTGCTTGTCACGAAACCCAGTACAGACGCTAGAAACCACAGATGAGGAACCATCAACAGAGGTCTTGGCACATGTTAAATTGATTGTTAACCCTCCCCCCCTCTCTTTGTCACTCTCTCACTCTCTCTGTGCATGTGTGTGCTAGGATTGGCCCTTATTTTTAAACTATTTAAAAGTTTAGCTCCCACCCCCCTATCTTATTCTAATCAACAAAAAACCGATATGTGCAAGATTTTAACTCAACCAGACAACTGTCACGAAGTTTCGTAATTTTCAGTAAGAAAGTAATTTTTCAAATTATTATTTAGTTTATTTTATTTTGGCAGATTTGCAATGTTGACAATGTTTATTCCTGTTATGAGTTTAATTCTTCTGGAATTATTACTTCTTGCAACTTTGAATGTGTTTTCCTTGGGTCATTGTTCGATTCGTGGAAGGCCTTGTTAGGCTGTTATGAGTATTAACATGCGTGAAAGCCTTTACTTTAAGTGCAATGAAATTGTAAACAAGTGATTGTTAGACATTAGAACTAAAGTTATCATGATTGCTTATGTAATTAAATGTAATTACACAATTGCACATACTGTACATTAATAAGAAGATTATAATAAATTACAAATAGAAAATAATGTTAGTTTTTTTAATTTTATTTGCATGTTATTTTCTACATAACATTTGGTTTGCTATTGGAATGTTGGTATAAAACATTTGCAACATATTTGCCCTGTGACTTATTATGGCACGATTTGGGTCTGTGTGACCCAAGCATACAAAGTTCATCAAGATACCAACAGATGGCAGAACCTGTCTTCTTGTGTAATCTTGAGTTTTTTGCTACCTTCCTATCTTAAAGGGGCAGTTCGGTCTAAAAACGTGTTTTAGCTCTTTAGAGAATGAAATTAATTAAAAAAACAGATGATCAGTGGTTTTGTCCGAGTACGATATGACTCTTCGTTGAGGAGTAAAAGCGTTTTGAAGAAAATGTGATGATGTCGCAGGTAGGATAGAAGCAGGCAACACATGCGCCGGATCGCTGGTCATCCTAGTGTTGTAACATGACCCGTCTTGTTTGCGCAACTGAATAGCTGTGGGATAATGGGATCTTCAACTACCTTATTTCCTTTATGTATAGTATTCTGTTCGTGTGTTTACGTCCCAAGCGTAGCATTGCTCAGTACGTAGCCTAATATATTAAAATTATGCAAAAGTTTTAATCTCGGTTATTGTTAAAACTTGCTCACCAATACTTCGTTATTAACAACATAAACGGATGAATATATTCAAAGCGTACCAGTTTGAACCAGCTCCTCGTGAAAACCAAGAAATAAGAGTGCGTGATAGTGAAAAAAGCAAAATGAATTGTTGTTCTAACAACTTAGATGGGTCTAATTGGGAGTTGTGCGTTATATCGTGCCTTGTATGACCGAATGTGTTTGTTGTACCAAAAGTGACACAATTAACAATGTGAGAGGTATAATTTAGCATGAGAACTTTAACAATGTTATTCTAAATATAGACAAACTAAACACGGCACGGCAGTACATGATTATACACATGCGAGATTAAATTGTAAAAAACAAACTAAGAATGTATAGGAACTCTATGTGGCGTCACATAGCGTATAAACAATTTGTGTATTAAGTAAATAATTGGAATACACTAGGAAGAAACGTCAGGAAAGTGATCCCCTCTTGTGTGGTACATAAAATACGGAGTGTCTTCCCAGAAGCAAGCGGAATATACACAGGATTCAAGCCGTCTGAAGGAAACAAATTAAGTTATTTCGACTAAATTTACAAAATAAGAATGTGGTATAATTGTTATACTACAGTTAAAAACACTTTTGGAATATGCTACAAGTCAAAATACAATTTATTACCATTTGAAACTACGTGAAGTTCTTGAAAACAGTAAAATCCCACTGCAAAGAAGTTATACTTTGCAAGTTATACACTTCATCATCATTATCCTGATGCTACTTCCATGATTTTATTTGTAAATCTTCTCTCCAGGAATTTGTTTTGGATTGGTAAGTTTTCTTCTTAATCCACTGTTTCGTAGCCTCAGAAAACTGAATTTCGAAACCTTTGTGCTCTCGATTTACGTTGCTATTATGGTCTAGAACTGCTAGCATCGATCTTGTTACCATACCGCTCTAAGAGAAATGCTTTCTTTTTGGTGGGTATTTCAGGCGTTCGTTATGGTAGGACTCTAATGCACTGGTGTGACAGAAATGGTTGGTTAGTTTTAAATCATTTAGGAAATTTTGGTCTGTGACAATTTTTCTGAGTATTTAGAAGTCGTGTGACCCGGGATGTAACCAGTCTCTCTTATTTACAACTGGGTCATGTTCACATTTTTAAAATTTATATCCATCCTCCCATTCATGAATACCAGTAATGTGTTTCAAAACCGATGTAAATTTTTCAATAAGTAATTCAGTCACCGTTGCATGTAGCAGATGCCCACCACGAATGGTTTATTAAACTATTTTTCCAACCTTGTAATTCCTCACATTTCTTCCCTTCCAGTTTTCATTTTTGTGATACTTTTAACAACATGACAAACATCAAACTTGTTAGTAATTTGATTGAATTCTTCTCGTATACGTTTCTTAATACCTTTGTGGCAGTCTGACAGAAATAGAGTTATATTTAAGCCTAAAGCATTAGTAAGAGAAGACAATAAATTTTTGCAAGCAGATTTTACTAGGTCTCCAGTGGCCATACCTTTCTGCAAAATCACAAAATCAATTATTTTATTGTTTTTCAAGTTCATTATACTGTATGTTACAAATTCTGCATAAAACCTGAGAGAATCATTTTGTCCGTCGCCTGAAACCCAAAGCTCGGAATCTTTTAAATTATTTATTGTTACACTTCTGTTTTGCAAATATGTGTACCTAATTGTAGGCTACACAAACTGCTTTATAATACTGTAAAATATAGTTATCCCTATAAAAGACAAATTCAGTCTTACAAAATGTCTTGAAGGTGTCGAACCCAATACCGCATAAATAAAGTGCAGAAGACACAGCTACAGCCCCTAACGACTGTCTCATGTATCGCAGTTCTGAGTACCACACAAAAGAATGCATACTTTTACATTTCGTAGTAACTTTTATAACTGTTCCGCAAATTTTTTTAGTCGTCTTTAAAACAGGGACGTGGCAGATGTGACACAATTGAAATAAAATATTAAGGATTTGCCAGAACACGAAATGAACTTGCGACAAATTTTCTGTAACTTCTTTTCGTTCGCCAGCAACTTCCTTATTTTCGTCATCACTTTAAATGATTATAGACATTGAAAATGATGTATCCAACTCATCTTCATGTTCTTCAGATTCTGGTTCCAACACATTGCGATACATTTCACTCCCTAGTTCACACTGTACGCCCGTTGAATTTGTTATGGTGCAATTTTTCTGACTGTTTGCATTAACAGATTCTAAACTTTTGCAGGCTTCAACTTTGCAGAATTCCCCTATGGCTTCAATAACGGTTTTCTTACGTCTGTAAACATCACGACGTGGGGTTTTTCTGTTTGGTTCGTTCTCAACACCTCTTAAAAGTAAAGATGGATAAGCAGAACGTGAATTCTATAAGAGCGTGGTTCCTCCTCCCGCTCTTGCGACGTTAGGCGATGTGAGTTTAGGGCGTGTTAAGGCCGATACCGCGACGACGAACACGGGCATGAATGCTAGCCATGTTGCTGTGCGCCCGGGGAGTACTCCTTTTTTTGATAATTTCTATTCCCTTTCCGGGCCTATAGCCCGTTCATTGTCCGCGCGCCTAGGAATGTCAGGTGCGGAAATTGTACTGACCTCAGGCATTCGTCACTTCGATGCGACAAGCCGAGGGTTCCTCGTGATCAGCTGATTTGTTTCAAATGCCGTAAACCTGGGCATTTACGATTTTCCTGTTCGGAAAAATGAATTTTGCCTTCCGGGAGCATGCAATGGAGGGTAATCGGGTTGGAGTGTTTGCTGCATGCGATGATTGTTTCGTAATGTTAGAATGCCACGGGAAATCCTGAGCGGCCTTGGTTGATACTGGGTCATCGCATTCATTTGTACGTCGTAGTTTTTTGGATTGTCAGCTTAAAACTAATGTTTATTTGGTCGCCCGAGTTGACAGTTCTGTTGCGTTGACTTCATGTGTAGCTAATGGGGACCTGGTGCAGTGTGATTGTGCTGTCAAGCTGCATGTGAAAATTGGACTATTTTCGTGGAATTACCGGTTTTGGGTGGTGCCCGATCTATTGCCGACATCATTTTGGGGGTGGATTTTCTGACCCATGTTCGAGCGGTTGTAGATGACCATGCTTGACGCTTGTGTTTTAAGTTCGCGCCCGAGCATTCGTATCCACTAATTAATAATGTGGCTTGTTCCCCCGATTCCGTTAGGGCAGATCGCCGTCACCGATGCCTCCTCGACTCAGGGCCTTCAAGCTCACCTGAATGAGTTTCGTGATGTTGTCACCCCCAAGATCGCCAAGTGCGATGTGCTGCCTTACAGGTTTTCAGTGACTGATGATGTGCCAGTCCGGTTGCCATATTACACGTACAACCCACACAAGTTGGTTATCATGCGTGAGGTAATCGGCAAGTTGTTGCAAGAGGGAGTTATCTCTCCGTCAACTTCGGATTATGCATGCCCCGCATTTCTCGTGAATAAAGGTAGTGGTGCTGGTTATCGTCTTGTGACAGACATGACCGAGATTAACAACAAGATTCATTTGGACCCTTTTCCTGCTCCCACTGTGATTGACCTTAATTCCAGTTTTCACCAGTGTCTCCTCCATCCTGACTGTCGTAAATACACTGCCTTTTGTACACAGTAGGCACAATATGAGTTTAACAGAATACCCATGGGCGCTTGTTTTGGCATGCAGGCGTTGTCACGCATGCTGGATCATGTGTTGTCCGACATTAAATTTCAGTAAGTTTATAATTATATAGATGATGATATAGTTTACAGTAATTCCTTTGCCGAACACCTGGAACATTTGCGAAAAGTGCTGGGGCGCTTGCGTAAGGCAGGACTTACGGTCAACCTGGCTAAGGTTACATGGGCATCCCCTTCTGTAAAATTTCTAGGGTACATTGTACCTGGTGGGCAGTTGGTGATGGACCCGAGTCGTGTGAGTGTGATTGCGAATTTTCCACGCCCAAAGTCAGTGAAAGGAGTGTCTCGGTTTATTGGTCTCATGGGCTACTATGCACGTTTTATCCCTCATTTCGCGGAACTCACTGGCCTCCTGAACGCGTTGAAGCGTAAGAATGTACCCTTTACTTGAAGTGATGAACAGGAACGCAGTTTCAACGTGCTGAAGTCTAAGTTAGCCTCCGCTCCAGCGCTTGTCCTGACAGATTTTGACCAACGCTTAGTTTTGCATGTCGACACCTTGAGTGTTGCTCTCGGCGTTGCCCTCTGACAGTTGTGCGATGTAAAGATTTCACAGGTGGCCGTTGCCAGCCGTACTCTGACTGAGGCGGAGCGTCGTTTGAGCGCCTTCGAGAAAGAGGCTTTAGCTTGTGTTTGGGGGACTTGGAAATTTGAATCCTTTTTGGCAGCTAATGAATTCGATCTTTGCACTGACAATCAGGCTGTCTCCTGGCCTTTGGGTCATGCGAATGATTTTGGTAAGCTCGGGCGGTGGGCGTTTAGGTTGTTGAAGTTTAAGTTTGCGATTAAACATGTTCCTGGTAACAGTAATGTGGTGGTGAACGCGCTTTCCCGCATGTACTGTCCGGAGGATTATGAGTGTGATCCGGAAGAGCTTTCCGCTCTTTGTGCGGCCTTTACCACAAATTCTTTGTTTTATTCCCGTCTTGAGCAAGCCCAGGCTGATGATCCTGAATGTCAGGACATAGCGCATCATGTGGCCCTCAGTGAGGATGTTCCCTATTGAGTGATTCACATCCTCATGCATTATGTGGGGCGTCGGGGAAAATTACGGAAATTGTTGGTCCCGGAAATTACCAGATCTGAGCTTTTGACTTACTTTCACGCCTCGCCGTTCGGTGGTCATGCAGGACGTGCTGGCACTCTCCACAAGCTCAGCGCTCGGTTCTATTGGCCGGGTATGTATCAGGATGTTTGTAATTTCTGCGAGGGTGTGATATTTGTCAGCGAGCAAAGGCTCCTAAGACCACTAAGGTAGGATTGTATTCTGCCGAGGAGGCAGTGTGTGTCTGAGATACCTTGCACTGTGATGTGTTTGGCCCCATGACACGTTCCCTCAATCCACTCTTTACTGAATGTTTGGGGAGTCCCTTCTCCTTTGTTGCCTTTGTCAGATGCCCAGCGGGAATTGCTAAGTCACCGGACCCTTGGTAATCTTACAGACGCTCGCCTTCGCGCACAGGATCGAGTGAACGCCCAGCGTGTTCCAGGGAATTTTCATGTGGGACAAGAGGTTTTTTGTCACTCTTTCATTCTTCCGTCACGTGCTAAGGATATTTCTAGCAAGCTTACCCTCTCCTATGACGGACTGTTCCGGATATCCCGTATGCTCGGACTGAATACGGTTTTGTTGCGAGATTGTGCCTCGGGGCGGGTGCACCGGAAGGCCCAAGTGAGTCACTTGAAGGTTGCCACGCGAGATGATGATGGTAGTGACTAACCTTGAGCATCAGTTTGTTGCACGTTCTTGGGCCATCGTGGGAATGCTTCTGGGTTCTGCCAGACACGTCTTCCTCTCGACCTTTTTTTAGCGCTCGTAGACGGTGTGTGTGTAACCGTTCGTTTGTGTGCTGTATAGTAGTGTGTTAGGTTTGTGTTGCGCGCTGTTTCTGTGGTGTTTTGAGTGATGTGCCGTGTTGTTGTGTATTGTGGTAGACGGCCGTTTGTTTTGTGTGTTTTTGCTCCGTTGTGTTTATTGTATGTGTAGGCGCCTACTCTTAGTATTTATTCTGATCAGAGGTGTTTATTTGCTCTTAGATATTTATATTTTGTATATTTTTAATGATAAGATAATGCTATTAGTGCTATTGATAAGTGCGCTTTGCTGTTTGTGTATTTTTTTTGATTTGTTGTATATTATTAGTACCTGAACTGCAATACTGGTCGTTAGGCAATTGGTTCTTGTCTTGTTAATGTGTTTTATGAATATTTTAGTATATTTATTGTATATGGTGTAATGCTTTAAACAAATGATGTACAGTGAACCCTCGATAACTCGGACCTCGATGTCCCGGACTTCGGATAACTCGGACAGAATTTCGAAAAACAAAATTAATTTTAATTAAATTATTTTTTGGTCAAAAATCATAAGAAAATTGTGTCTACCTCATTTAAATCCATCACGTTTTATTTAAAAACAGTATTAAGTTTTAAAAGCAGTTGTTCATCACTACGTAGCCTTTAATAATCCCACCGTAAAATATCTGGCTAGTTCCGTGTGGTTAAATGTTGCTGGCGAGGCGCGCGAGTGGAAATGCAACTCAGCAGTCAGACCTCCCTTCTTTATCTCTCCTCCCACTTCGCCGCGCGGGCCACACACGCACGTGCGACTTAAATAAACATTTCAGTATGACGCTGGTGAATTGGACGGTAACTACAAGTCACAATGGCACCTAAAGGGGAATTTATTTTATTCTGGTATGTGCGATAAATTCAAGATTGCAAAACAATTTGTTCCAGACATCTAATAAAAAAAATTAAAAGCCATTGGTTTGCATTGCAATGTAGGCAAGGTGGTGAGAGGGTTTTACGGCCCTTTAACGACATCTTACAAGCCGATGAGGGTGATGTGAGGTGAAAGAACAACACAACATCCATGCCCGAGCAAGTATTCGAACCCAGGGCCTCTCGCATCGTAAACTGGCGCCTAACTCACTACGCTAGAGGCCGGCGCGATATCGAAAAAATAAAACACGGCTTAATAAATTATAAAAAAAGGGGAGGGGGCAGAAAGAGGCTTTTGCCCTGGGCCGCACATTCTAGAGGGCCTCGCTTTTGAAAAAGTTAAATGGTTAAAATGAATGGGCTTTTATTGAGTTCCCGTTAATGTTGAGGTATCTGTGAAATTTATTTTAAGTGTAGTGTGTGTTAAGACGTCACTGATCTATGACGACGCAGCCAAGGTAAGATAGTATGGAGGGAGGCCTACAAGCGCATATTATGACTTCAACCACGGCCGTGACATCAACTACGGTAAACAAAAAAAAAAAAGGAGGAAAGGTAGACTGAGATTTACGTTGCTTTAGCCTCGCATTCTAACAAAGAGGCACCTGGAAAAAAAACAATTTCTCGTAGGAAACTAGCAGCTGGCTGCAGACACTGTGACATGCTGATGTAGAGCAATTTTTCACGTAAACATCTCGTGAGTTGCGTGTGGTCACGTGCTGTGTTTTTATTACTGTTGAGACTGTACCTGTTGACCTTGACTACTTCCGCTCGCTCTCTACCACCCTAGCTTATCTCACACACACAGGCGCATGCACAGACTGTCGCCAGCCAGACGAGAGAAGGGGGTGAGAACTTTTATTATGTGGTCGAAGGGTGCCTTGGTGCCAACTTCTAGCACAGATAAAAAAAGATCAGCCAGAAGTAGCATAAAAAATAAATAAAAAATAATCTGCCGGCCCAGGTTGTTTGACATTCTTTCTTTTATAGTTCTCCTGTTACAGTGATAATTTCCTCACTACCCCCTCCTGTAAACTGATACGTACACAGCAGTATATATTGCCGCTTCTTTTGCTTGTAGAAATGATAGCGTACTGGTTTCCTCACGTTTCTTGTGATTAATGACTGATTACCCCTCCTCCCCAGACGCCCCTCGATAACACGGACAAATCGTAACTCGGACAGCTTCTCCCCCCTTTTAGTCCTAGTTATCGTGAGTTCACTGTATTATGAAAGGTTATTTTTATACGTAATATTATTCCTTGTGGTGAGCTTGATTAATACTCTATTTTCTGAGGAGATTGTTTTCCAAGGTAATTTCATCTTAACACATTTATTACCACGCGTCGCATTTGCGACGCAAAAATATTACACTTCGTGGTACCGCGCGTCACATTTGCGACGATCGCGCACGGCCGACTTCTTTTAATTCGTAAATAAACAAGAATTGATTCTATCGCTATCTGTTATGCCTAGGCGGTAGCGGATACTTCGAGCTATCGATTGCAGTATCGTTTCTACTAGTTGGCGTTTTTGGTCAGCAACAAAAAAATGTCGAAATTAGTTTTTATTGACTGTTGTGTGTCATGGTGTCGCTTGGTAAACGTAGGTTACCCGATCGCGCAGTAATTGAAAGAAATAATGTTTTTGATAGTTCGGGTGAGGAAAATGACGACACGGACATTAGTACAGATCATTCTGACTTTTGATGTGATAGTGAACCGGAAAGTTCGTCAGACTCGTGTACGAGTGACAGTGAAATTGCCGGCTCATCTGCTGAAGGTCAGGTCACGAACGGGAAAATAACTACCACAAATACGTGTTCTAAAAACCACACTGTGGTAGAAAATTGGAGTAAAATGGACAAGGCTCCATTAGAAATTCCTTTTACAGGTGTTAGCGGTGTAAAAATCACTCCCCCAGAACCGCTAAATGATGGTAAAGTGCCACGCCCTAACTCTTTTGATTACCTAAAACTTTTTTTACAGACGAGTTGATTGCATTGCTCGTGATTGAAACTAATTCCTATTATGAACAACAGTTTGCATCGCTAAAAGGCATGACTTCCAGCTCATCCTTTGCAAACTGGAAACCAGTAACAGAGCTGGAAATGTGGCAATTTCTGGGTTTGTTGTTTTTGATGGGCCAGGTTGAAAAACCGAAGTTGACCGATTATTGGACAACGAGGGAAATATACCACACTCCGTGTTTTGGGAAAGGCATGAGTAGGAATAGATTCCTTCAAATTCTAAAATTTCTGCATTTTAGTGGCAACTCTTCTGCTGACCCAAATAACAAGCTCACCAAAATTCAACCCATTATTGACCATTTTCTAAACAAGTTTTCAGCTGTTTACACTCCAAAAAAAATGCTTTCACTTGATGAAGGTATGGTTCCCTGGAGAGGTAGGGTTAAGTTTAGGGTATTCATGCCAAACAAGCCAGATAAGTATGGCATAAAACTGTATATTTTATATGAAGCTGACAGTGGTTACTGCTACTCATTCTGTGTATATTCAGAAGACAGCAGAACCATTGTTGATACAGTTTTTTATCTTTTAGGTGAACTAAAGGGAAAAGGAGATTGTCTCTTCATGGACAACTTTTACAACAGTGTAGATCTCAGCAGAAAACTTTGTCTGTCAACACACACACATGTGGAACTCTTAGGCAGAACCGTGGTGCTCCAAAAAAGCTCTTAGCTTGTGCCAAAGAGCTGCAAAAGGGAGAGGTGATATTTCGCAGAGATGGTGATGTGCGTGTTGTTTTCTGGAAAGACAAGCGCCTCGTAAAACTCATATCTACCATGAACACAGCAGGCATGGTGGATGTAAAATCCAAAAAAAAGAAACCAGGTTCTGATAGTGTATGCCGGAAACCAGAGATCGTCGTCAGCTATAATATCTACATGAAAGGCATTGATCACCTTGACCAGATGGTCAAATACTACCCCATGGCCCGCAAAACAATAAAGTGGACAAAGAAAGTGGTTTTTCATTTTTTTATGATGGCTGCATACAATGCCTTTGTTGTTATGAAAGAACATTCAGGGGTAAAGTTGAAGTTTGTCGACTTTCTGACGCAGTGCGTCGAAACAATGACGACTACTCCAACAGAGAAAAACCACCATCAGTTGCTAGTTGAGTCTGACAACTCTAGTGACTGTAATTCAACAGTCTCCCCTGTTGCCCGGCCACCAGTACAGGACACTGCATCTAGACTCTTGGGAGGCATCAAGAACCATCCGCTTGTGAAGATTCCACAAGTAGGAAAAAGGACAAATACATTGAGGGAATGTCGAGTGTGTTCTGTGAAGGGTGGTAAACCAAAACGCACAAGTTTTATGTGTTCCACTTGCAACATCCCCTTGTGCCCTGACAGTTGCTTTTCCCGTTACCACAGTGTGAAACATTTTAAGAAATGAAATGAAAATTACATAGGCTGTGGTTTTTCTGTTTCAAACTTTTGTAACTGTTTGTAAATATTTTTTTCAGACTTTTTTTTGCAATTGTAATTGTATAACATTTTTTATGTATCTGGAGGTAATTTGATGGTTACTTAGTTATTTTTGCTGGCAAAAGTTTAAAGGAAAGTAATGAATCCCATAATTTTTAACTAGTTGTTTAAATAAATTTTTATTATTTTATAAATTAATAAAACTCAACAATTGATATTTTTAATGTATTCCCTACACGTTTTGTTTTTGGAAAAACATCACTTTTATATGCATAGCACTAGGAATCAGTTCACAGTAATTACATTTCGATTTCACTGCATACACATCAAAACTTCTCTGGAAATGGTGGTACCAAGGAGAGGATATCAGAAAAAAATTGTGGTAAGCAATGTGTTAATGTGTCGTAGGGCTAACCTGTATCATGTATTGTTTCATGTGCGGCTTGCTGCTTCGCTCGAGAGATCCTTCTTCCATTCCCCTTACCTCAGAGGAGCCTACGTTCTTCGGATGCGGAACCCGAAGCCCTTTCGCCTGCCGATGAAGATTTGCTGGCCACACCTTTTGGAGACCGGCCCTGCCTTGAAACACCTCCAGCGAGGGACTGTTGCACGTCAAATCTTGACCACGTGCCTTTCGTGTTTACTACATTCAACAAACCACTTTCTAGTGAAATAGCAGGGGGGGGGGGGTTGAAGTGAGGGTTCAGTCATACACAGAACTTATCCTGTAATGGGCTCCTTGGCAAAGGAATCTATTGTGTAACTTCGCCCAGCCATATTTTCTGGAACTTACGTGCTCGTGTGTGTGGCGGCCAGTGTAAGCTGTGAACTGTCGTCGTCGTTGTTCTCGACTACTTCGGACGCTTTCGGGTCCCGTCGGCTGTCTTCGTGCTCCCTCCCTTCTTCCCCTCTTCCATCCCTTCCCCTACCTGTGATGCTCGGCCGGCCTTCCAACTCTCGAGCAAGCTAACTCCCGGCAATCTCGCCACTGCCTTCGACTGGGCAGGTTCTGGCAGTTCCGTCATCGACACTTCGCCGGCTACGATGCGTACTGTAAGTTTTCAGTTTACATTTTAACCTTGTTTATTGCGAGTCGTGCGTCCTGGGTGCTTAGGCTACCAGCGCAGTAAATCGCGTGTCAACTACATTGCATTTAACTGTTTTTCGACCGCGTTGGCCGACGGTGTGTCGATGGGAACAGCCCGTTAAATGTATTTTGATTCAGCCCTGGTTAAGAATCGCCTTCCGCGACGTTATATTTGATGTACCTGCTTTGTATTGCTGTCGTTGCGCTTGTTGTACTTTTGGCACCAAATAAATCGTGATTTTTGTAACCAAACTTGCCACTCTTGTACCCATTCATTTAGTGTGACCCCTCGGGATTCCGGCCCAGTTGTATAGCGTGCCGTTAGACGGCACAGATTGACCTTATAAATTTCCAATTGTTCAATGCGTATGTGTTAGGAATAGGTTGTTTAAATGTAATTAATTTTCCTTAAATGTTTAAGGGGCGCATGCACGTAAATATGCCCACATGTTTCTTTTGCGAGTCGAATGTTGTGTTAAATGGGGACTTCATGGTTTGGAGTCGTAAGAATGAAAGAAATTCTCTACAGAGCAAATCAGTTCGTCAGAGCCAATACGTTTGTACTTCTAGAAACCAATTTGTTTCTGTTAATAAATGCGTTGAGACGATTACCTTGTAATCACGTAAGTTTCTCTTTCATCTTTCAACCAGGGTGGAGGCACGGGAAGGGGCTCCGGCCTGCCTTATTCTCTCGCTTATGAGTCGTGCACTCTCAGCCAAAGCGATATCCTTGGCGGGAGAGGGAGTGGAAGGGAGTGGCGGTTCAAATCATAAAATTGTGATAGGTAGAATATTTCCAAATAATTCAGTGCTATGTTTAGAGAACAAGAGGAGCTTTCATACAACTACACTGAAATAAACTTAATTAGGCCTAGATGACTGCATGATCGATGTTCACTGAGATAGGCTTAGGTGTGTTATATGTAGACAGCAATAATTCTAATAGAAGACTTTAAACTAAAATGTTAGTTATTCCATGTTATGAATTAATGAGAATCCCCACATAATCACACTTAAATATTGTCAAAAATAAGGGGAACTACTAACTGTGCGGTACATTTAATACAGGAACGTAGCTGTGACAAATATAAAAAAATAAGCTTTGGTGGTTGGTTCACTACCCTGGAGATGCAGCCAAACCACGATCAAAACAATACAGAACTGTGGGCACAAAATCCTGGCCTCCTCACCACTCACCCAAAACTTGCTCACTAAACCACCAAGGCTAGTATTCAAACGTCCTCCCAACCTCCGTAACAAACTGGTTTGCCCCAAATTGCCAGCCATTACCACATCGGATGATAGAACCACCCCCAGGGGTTCTCACCCTTGTAATAAACCATGCTGTGGCTCCTGTGCAATACATAAACCTTCCACATAATTCAATAGCAGACTAACCAAACCTATCCCATACCAGGAAGCTACAACTGTGCAACTGAAAACCTCATCTACCAGCTACAGTGCACTCACTGCAATGCAGAGTATATCGGCCTAACCACCAACACTCTCAGACAGAGGATGAATGGCCACAGAGCTGACACCAAAAAAGCCATAGCTGGAGCAGAGGTTGATCCACATGAGAAGCCGGTTGCTGCACATGCAGCACTTCATAACTCCAACTTTGATTCCTGTTATACAACAAGAGTGGAGAGGGCCCTACCACAGTTGAAAAACAAAGCAGAATTAAGATGCTGGGAACTGGCACATCAATACGTCACAAAATCCAGACAGGCACCTGGCCTTAACCTCAGATTAACAAACCCACATTTCAAACTTCCCGCCGCACATTAGTTTGCCCTCGGGCTGCTAGGTGTACTGATTACCAACCATCGCTGGACAATAGACTTCAGTGTGCCTCCACTCACCTGATGAAGCAGATGTAGTCTGCGAAACGTTGTGACTGCGGGTCCACGGAGAAATGTGTTCGTCCTGTGTGTGTGTGTTTCTATCTGCGAGTACCATCCTGTGAGTATTTGTGCACAATTCTTTCTGTTTTAATTGTAATTATCTTTCTATCAAATTGAATACTTTGGCAGGGTGATACTAACCAAAACTACCCTAACCATGATCTTCAATTGTCAGAACCCTTGTCAATTTAACGGACCACAAACGACTCTGACGACACACAACACACACTACAAACATCTAACCACATCTGCCTAAATAAAACAAATACCCTTCTGTCACAAGCCTCTACTAAAACTAAAATCAAAAAAACTAAATACACTAACCAACAATCAACTATTGGTGGGGGTGTCCACCAAGTGACCTGCGACAAACTACATTAAAAAACCCATTACTTCAAAACTTAAGTAAATCTAACCTAACCACGACTACGAACTAAAGGTCGTAGCTAAACACAGAGCTACATGAAGAAGAAAAAAAAAATTTTAAAAACTCTTGCTTTTGACTGTGAAAGGCAGACTTACACGAAAACAGAGGACCTAAGTTTATATGGTCCTTAAACAGGACCTGGTTTCTGCCTCTAATAATTTGGGAAACCATCGATAGGTTAAAGCTAAACACAGAACTGCCTGAAATAAATAGGAAGTTACCAATAATCACAATAAAATTGAATATTAGTGATCTAAGGAACGAAAGACATGAATAGATCTAGCTGTTCTGTTTATTTAAAAATAAAAATTATATATATAAGTATATATAAACAAGCAATATTAAAAGGACAGGTACAACAATTTAGTTGAATAATTTAGTGTAAAGATTTTATAAAATAAGACAGTGTAACGGGTCTGTTGTTACAAGTGTATAAATCGAGAGAGTTGATGTTGATGATGTTCTCGGCGGCACATGTAACGGGAGTATGGGTTTTGGTGTTATTGTTTGACGTGTTATATACGAGACAACGTAACTCTCTCCTGTTGTTATTACTGAATGATGTAACTTGCAGGATGACGATACAAAGACAAAGAAACACCAATATCTGCTTTACAGCTATTTATTTGTAGCTATGATCAGTGTTTCACGATAGTTGCGCATAGCAAACAATCAAGATAACAAATATAACAGGAGACGTGACATGAGATATTTCACCAAACCAACTACGCTCTAGTAAACCTTAAGCAAACTGCAGCAGGTTGCAGTTATCCACACTATTACTGAGTGTCTGCCCAAGACAATATCGTCGCACGGTACTGTGGTTTACAAACTTTAGTACTCGATACCTGCTCCACTCAGGATAATGGCTGTACGGTTACATATTGTGCCATTCCTTGTTACACCTAGTGCTACAAAAAACAAAGAAAACAAAACACATTGAAGTTTTAACTAAAGCGATTTCACCCCTGAGGCTTCACTTCCCCTCGCCAGCGCTCCCTTACACGTCCCGTCTGCCCCGCCATGACACCTCGACTGATAAACTTAGCTGGCCATTTCCCGGCGACCGTCTACGAGCTCCGATGTACCACGACTGACTTTCCTGGGCGAACACCCGGAGTTGCTCAGCCGAGCGGTGGAGGAATACATCAGGATCCAACTTGCTAAAAAAACTGGTCAACTGACATTTACAATATAAAAGTTATATGTAACATAGTTACTGATAAATTTGCAAAGCGTTTTGTCCACCATACAAGCTAAACATTCATTAATTTATTAATTGGGGACGTCATACATCATCAATCTGTTGTGGATCACCACCTTTTCAGAGTTCTGTTGCACATGACACTACAGCCCACGTCAATCGAGAAATGACCAGCAGCGCTTATCACATTCCAGCACGCCTCTGTACGTGATTCCAAGCAAGTGAACTCTGACCTGCCTGCCAGATAAATCCATCCCAGAACAAGCTAGCTGAGCGCCTATTTCAGATTTTAAAAATCCAAACAAGAAAAAAATATAAGGAAAAGTTACTTAGAAAAGTTGCTTGAAATAAAATTAGCTTTAAAATGAGTCCAAACATGATATAACACAATATAAATCAGATAAAATTGACACGTAAAATTTAATACTTTTATCTTGCTTTAACTGTTAAATTTAAATTTTGAATAAATTTCCAATGTTAATTTCTCCACTAAAATCCCCAACTTAATATGTTGGATCCCATCATATACATCCTTATACTTGGTTAAGTTGGCCTACTTAAATCGTTATAAACAACAACAAAATATTTATTAATTAAGAGAAAAAAATCAAAATGACTATATGATAAGTAAGAGACCAAGATGGGCTACGTGTCAGTGCACGTCACAATAGTAAAAAGGGTTTTTACTACAACAGTTTATGCCGATTAAAGACAATTTTAAATCATGTATTTACGGTAAAATTTGTCTTTCTTAGTCTGGTTTATAAGCTTACTGATTACAGTACCCGAGAGACCAAAATTTTACATTAAATTTTTATACAGACTCATAACGAAACCAAATAAATTAAATTTTAATCACAGTTGAGCTACGAAATTTAGTTACTTAATTGAAACTATGAAATTACATCACTTTTAAACGATTAGACGGCCTTTACGGCCACGGCACTTTAAACCTACATGGTTAATACAACTCACAACACCGGCTCCTGAAAGAGCCACTGCCCGGACGAATGAACAAAATGACAAGAACACTGACAATCACACCTGAATCATGCTGCGACAAAGAAGTTCAGTCCTAATGCAAAACTGGCCTACTGATGTTTAAGATCACCGCACAAACGTTTCTATGTACAGGAGAATCAAAACAAAGATAACCTTCCTCGAAAGGTGGTTAACAAACTCGCAGCGTGACAGTACTGCCAACTGGCTATGATGTCAACAACTCCAGGTGTAAGAAGAAAACACGAGACGGTGGACGAGAAATAAAACAGTAGACTATTATCACTTGCGCGCAGCTGTTCCTAATATAGGCTATAATGTCATAATAGCTTGCCTGGCAGTTACCTTAATAATTCTAGCGAACGTATTGGTACAAATACAACAAATGTGGCCCATGAATAACAGCCTAACCTCAGCGTCATTTACAACCAGATGGACCATGACATTATCAATAAACTGCAGACGAGTGTTGAAACACCTGCTGTTTTGTAAGAACTGGGTGCACGTGTGCGCCCAGGTCCGAATCGCCTTACATAAAAAATAAGATGACAGTATCATAGCAAAAAAAAACTTTTCCGTAAATAGGCTCTCAGCCCAACTGAAATCAAAATGGATCAGAACAAAAAATAAAAACCTAACCTGAATTTTTGTGGCCGTGACAATATAAAGCACACGTAATGTTGAAACAAGTCGGTGAGAGTACGTGAAAACAGCCATTCCAACCAAGAAAAATAGAGAAATAATTTCACTGTTCTCAGGTAATTGGCAAAACAGGACCTAGCAATACGTTTTCGATATTTATTTACGTTACCATTTGCATAAATGTTTTAAGGGTACAATAACCTCACCAAACAACTAACTAACTTTAGTTTCTCGTCGTGTGCCACGGAAAAAAGTCCTGAAAAACATATTCCACAAAAAATATAATGAATTGTTATCCATTTATAATTGCTTCTTTAGTAAAAAAATATTTCAGTTTCGTACTTTCACTGTAATTCGTAACTATTAGAAGCTAAAATGTTTACACAAAAATATAAATAATTAACATCCACAGAACACTGGATACATATAAATATATCAAAATTTTATGTTAATCCACTTTCATAAACTCGAAATACGTATGTCCAATGTGCATGCTGGAAATACGTATGTCCAATGTGCATGCTGGAAGACCGCAGATGGACCTGCGTCGAGCCATTTGATAGACACAGATTGTCATGCACTTCGGGCCTGTCACAATACCACTTCCACATGCGTATGTCTATATTTATACAAAAGTAATGCAGCGCAAATGCATATTTAGCACTGCACCACTCAATAGTGATATTTAATCACCCTTGTGAACACACTGTGCATGAGAAAGGTTTCTTATCACAGTGTGTGTAAAAGTGATACTTCAAAAGTGAACTTAGCTGAACACACTGCAACAGAAAGATTTCTGG
>PNEQ01131984.1:18667-32389 GCA_003012365.1 Medauroidea extradentata
ACTTGAGTGAATTAAGCTGAACATTCTGCGCATGAGAAAGGCTTCTCACCAGTATGTGTGTGTGAAGGTGTTGCTTCAAGTTAGCAACTTGAGTGAATTAAGCTGAACATTCTGCGCATGAGAAAGGCTTCTCACCAGTATGTGTGTGTGAAGGTGTTGCTTCAAGTTAGCTACTTGAGTGAATTAAGCTGAACATTCTGCGCATGAGAAAGGCTTCTCACCAGTATGTGTGTGTGAAGGTGTTGCTTCAAGTTAGCTACTGGAGTGAATTTAGCTGAACATTCTGCGCATGAGAAAGACTTCTCACCAGTGTGTGTACGGAGGTGTCGTTTCAAGTGTGCTACTTGAGTGAAGTTTACCTACCCCTTAAAAGTGCTAGTATATGTTACGCTCGGCCCTGCTTTTTTAAATACTTAATAGTTAGGCCATACCTTTTTTTTTGCCCAAGGGGTCACATAAATCCTTATTGTGAGCCGTGTTGCCATAAAAACGTGATACTTAAAAGTTAAAAGTGTTTATATTTACCATTTTTGTATGTACATATTCACGCACGCCATAACCAATGTAAACAAACAAATGGACACTAACCTAAAAATGCCAGGCGGCGAATTTATAGACTTGAGAAGAGTAAATATGTATAATAACGGTTTGTAAACATAATATTATTAATTTTGTGTGTGTTTTTTTTTTTTTTTGCTTTATTTATATTCTTTTGGCCACACTGACATTTTTATGGCCCGCGGGAAAGTTTTAATGCATTAACGTAATTTTTGGCAGACTAGTGGGAAATTGTGAGTGTTGGACGGTGCGCCTGCTAGCCAGCCTCCTCTCCAGCAGCGGCCATCTTCACCACCCACAAACGGTACTTTCAGATACCCTCCATGGTATATAAGGCGAGCGTTCGCCTAACAAAATCAGTCAGTCTAGGACTCGGGTCTCCTCCCCGAGCAAACCTAACCGACCACCTCTCACCCACATAGCTGGTTGCTGCCTGGTAAGGAAGCCGAAGCCTGCTCTTCCAACCTTCCTTAACTACCCAAATACCTACCTGTGGGTTGCTGCCTGGTAAGGAAGCCGAAGCCCCGACCACCTATTCTTATAGTGGGTTACTGCCTGGTAAGAAGGCGAAGCCCCAACCACATTTCCCGCATACAAGTTGTTGCGTGGTAAGGAAGCCGAACCCTGTCCCATTTATTCCATTACCCACTAATTTGCTCACAGAGACACCTATTCCTAGCCGCACGAACAGTGTAAGAAACGCGCCCTATCAGGAGGAGTTGATGCCACGTGGCACTTCTCTAGTTTCCACCGGATGTCGATATATCTGTGACAGTTTCCAAGGCTACAGATTAGAAAGACCACGCAGTCATTTTAGTAATTGTATAAACCAGTGTGTTAATTGTGTGAACCAGTGTATTTACCTATATTGTACAGTAACTGTAAATTCGGTGTAAAGTGTACTTGTGCTTTGCGAAATAATAACGCTATTCAATTAATTTATTTTCATTTGTGTGAAAGTAACTCATGTCTGAGAATGACCTCTTAATATTAGACATCTCTACAGAGGAGAGACCCTCTACTGAAGGGCGAAAAGCCCAAGCAGCTGCTGAGCGCCGATAAGCGGCTACAGCTAATTCACATTCAGTACCCGCGGGAATTATTCCCCCGCAGCAACCAGCATCCGAGAAGAGTGTTAGGTTAGCCCAGCTTTGTCGACAGTATAAGGGCATGGGAACAAACCTAAGCGAAAGCAGGATAACTTTAGCCGCATCCTTCTGGAAATATGGCGTATGAGCCACCCATTGATTAGCACAATCAAGATGCCCAAGAAGCATACACCAGCACCGCAGAGTTCAACAATTAAAGAGGGAGGCCGCACAAGAGCCTAAGCCCCTCTCAGAGAGAAAACGCAGCCTTCTGCTGGAATTATTCTATGTGAGTGGTTTTACACCTAAATCCCCTCTATAGTTAATGTGAGAATTTTTCGCACGAAGCTCCCAGGATTGCATCGTGCATCCTCAGCAGGGAACCACTCCACTCAGGACGCCTGCAATCTCACCGCCCTTTCAGGGAACCTCTCACGCTCTCCATTGTTACACATACCTCCTTGAAGGTTACTCAAGACTCCCTCACGAGCAAAGTGTGACCAATTTTTCTCTCGTAGCGCCCAGCGTGGGGCCGAAGATCGAACAGTGACTCTTCAAGTTGTGGATCAAGCCACCCCTGAGAAACTCATACAAGTTCGAAGTCATCTTTACAAAACTTTGTGGCGCCAAGAAAACCCCAAGATGAGTAACGACGAGACAAACAAAATATCAACGCCTGCGTGCGCCTTCAGTATGTGTAGCCGTAGAGGAACATACCTCATCGCATGTGCTCACTGCGCCCAAGAATACCACCATACCTGCCTAGGGTGGGAAGACACCCCGAAAAACACATAAGGATTGGAGTACCAATGTTCTGACTGCAAGCAGAGACAGCTTCAGTGTGCCCAACCACATTGCCTCAGCGCAGGACACTACCAGATCCAGTGCATCACCTGCCCCCTGGTATACCACTATGCTTGCCTGGGATGGCTAGATGAGTCCAGTGACTTTCAAGGCCTCTCATTCCGCTGCCATGTGTGCAAGCTCACAGCAACAGAGTCCCAACAAGAAACCAGCCGAGCAGCACCGCAGCCCAAGAGTGGCAACCCAGAGCGCCTCGTGTTGCCACAGTTCTGTCGCGAACCTCACGAAAATCCAGTTACCTTCTTGCAAGAGTGTGAGGAGGAACTTCATCAGAACCACATCCCGCAGAAGCACTGGGTGCAACGAGTTCGCCTCCAGCTGCAGGGACCTGCACTTACTTGGTGGGACAAATACGGCGAGTATGTTGCCACCTGGACCCAACTCAAGTAAAGACAAAGTCCGATTCACAGGAACTGAGGTGATGAATCAACTGACCCTTGACCTCTCCAGCATCAGCCAGAGAGCAGATAAAGATGTGGAGGTGTTTATACGAAGGAAGGCCCAAATGTACGATTGTGTACATCCTGAGGGAGGAGAGGAAGCCTGCGTCTCCATCATCATCGAGATGCTCCAGCCCAATCTGAGATCTATTCTGAGGAACCCTCGACCCACAACCCTAGAAGAATTAATTGAGAGGACCATAGCCCTGTGCTCGACCGACGAGATCCTCGACCTTTCAACAACACAGAACCACCGCTAAGAGCTCCAAACCCAAGGCCCAACCCTGAGAAATCAAAGCCACCACCTGGACCAACACTACCTAAATGCTGGTATTGTCCTGCAAGACACTTCCATGTTGACTGTAATGTCTACAAAGCCAAGCAAGCCAGCAACTGACCTCCACGGATCCAAGAGAGGAACCCAGGACCTCCGGCGGCAAACTCCATGGCCGGGAACAGGAATAGACCCGCCAGCCCGGCCCACAACAAAGGGTCTACAGCCTAAAGACCCAGTGCAACCAGAACCCTGTCCAACTGCCCCAGATATGGGTCACCATTGACAAACAAGAAATCCTTGCCACCCTGAACACTGCAGCTACAGCCAATTTCATAAGGACACAGTCACTACCCCCGAAGAGGCAGCACGAGGTAACGCCCATGACGCACGCAGTCGGCCCAGCTGGCCCAAAGTCAGACCTTCCACTAGATGGCGAGACCACGATACCACTAACCACGCCTGCCGGGACCGCCGACGACTTTTCCCTGGTCAAGCCCGAACTAGATGAGGAATTGATACTGGGACAACCCTGGCTACAAGATATGCAGTGCACTATCGACTACGGCCAACGTTAGCTACACCTGGGAACCAAGACACAGCATACCCTGCACTGGGACATGCCACCACTAGAGACGTCAACCCAGGTCATTCTCCCAGAAGACATACGCTCTAAGTTACCTGCAGACAACCAGAGCCATCTCCTCCAGCTGCTAAACCAACACATTGCAGCCTTCCAGACTGGAGGACCCCTGTGACAAACCCAAATTAACCCAAATTTGTGATCATGACATACAACTCGTCCATCAGCGCCCTAACTACTGCAAGCCCAGCATTCCCTCAGAAAATAAGAGGGAAATCATCAGAGACCAGGTCGCCAACATGAGAGAGCAGCGGATAATCGAACAGACAGATTCTCCCTACAACTCTTGCATCGTGCTAGAACAGAAGAAGGATGGAGATACGCGCTTTTGCGTGGACTACTCGCCTCTCAACCAAATAACTCTGCCTGTCGCCCCACCTGCAATCAATGTCACCAGCATACTCAGAAGCCTGGGTGAGGCCAGGATATTCTCTACAATCGATATGCAGAGTAGTTATTGGCAGGTGCCAGTGAAACCAGAAGCCCGAAAATACACTGCCTTCACGACCCCTGATGGAGAGCAGTTCCAGTTCAGGGCGATGCCCTTTGGCCTTAAAAACGCCCCAGCACCCTACCAAAAGATGATGAACTGCACTGCCTAGCAGGCTACCTGGGAAGATTTTGCATAGCCTACCTCGATGATATTATCATCTTCTCCCAAGACTGGCAGCAACACAGGCAGCATCTTCTCCAAGTCCTGGAGCGCCTCCGCGTCCACAGAAATACCGCCCGACTAGACAAGTGCCACTTCGGCGAAAATACAGTAGAACACCTGGGACATGTGGTCACTCCCGACGGGAATCAACCTCTATCCAGCCTGCAAGGTTCGGCAGATCCTGGAGGTCGAAATCCCGAGGACCCCAAAGCAGTTGCGCCAGTTTCTCGGCCTCTGTAACTGGCTGAGAGACTACACCCAGGACATCTCCAGATACATGGAACCCCTCTCACGCCTGCTGTCAACCAAACAAAAATGCTGGAGGTGGGGAGCAACCGAAGATGCCGCATTCCAGGAATTAAAGCAGCAGTACTACAGCCTACTGATGCTCCAGAGACCAGACTACAGATCACCCATCATCTTACAGACAGATGCCAGCCAATTCGGGCTAGGAGCTGTGGTGTACCAAGAAACCCCCGAGAAAGAAAGACAAGTCATCAGATTTGCCAGCACCAGGGTCAGCCCAACCGAACGCAAATATGACACCCATGAGCAGGAGTGCCTCGGCATAGTATGGGACATTCGCAAATACAGACACCTCCTACAAGACAGGCCGTTTATCTTGCGCACCGACAACCAAGCCTTCAAGTGGTTATATTCTACAAGTGCCAAGAAATCCAAACTAGCAAGGTGGATCCTGCTGCTCCAAGAATTCTCATTCGAGATAGAACACTGCCCAGGAAGAGAAAACCTCTTGCCAGACGCCCTCTCCCAAGCACCAGAAGACACCTGCTAAACAACCAAACTCCACCAGTGGGAAGACACTCTGCCACCAGAACCTGCACTTCCACCACCCAACACCCAGATACAGAAGCTGCAGAAGATAGCTTTCACCAACGACTTGGAGAAGTTCCTCAAAGAACAAGACGACCCCAAAATCAGGCACCTCTTAGCCAGCCACCCAGCCCGATACAAGGAGGAACAAGGATATATTTGGGTACCCCACTCGCTGAGACCATAATTGTGCAGCTACTTCCACGACCATCCACTAGCTGGACATCCTGAAGCAGTTGAAACCTGCACGACCCAGCGCTACGACGCCAGCCAATCAACCCCCAGCCTTCCCCATCAAGGGATCCATGGGGAGACCCTACTTTCTCCAAAGAGAAGTCCCCACTCCACCAGAGGAGACCCATGACACTGGAAGACGAGCTTCAACACATGCCCGCCGACGACAGTGGCGATAGTCATACAGAGCAGCTGTACATCTCTCCCAGCCGCCCAAGCATCGGGCCAACTACCACCAAAGAGGCGACAGCCTTACCCGAGAGGACCACCCTCCACACCACCCTCATCAGGGAACAAGACTCCAATGAGCCTACCGTACAGCCTGCGCCTCCACACCCAACAGACCAGGGAGACAGCAGAACTACTTGCCGAAGAGATCCTGGCACCACCAGCCTCAGCGTGCAACACCCCAGGAGCAGCATCGGTCCGTCCTCCAGAGGACCACCGCCGCCACCTATGGCAACCAGGGCCCAGTCAATGGCCCTCATCCAGAGGAGCACCAACCCAGCCAATGCCACACAGATAAGCAGGAGCCATCATGAAAGTGGTCAGGCTACCACCATGAAGCCGCCTGCAGAAGAGGCGTCCACCCAGCAGCCAACCAGAGCCACTGTCAGGCCACGGGCCCCGGCCTCTCGAGAACTTGGACCCAGAGAGCGCTAGGCCCTATGGATCACATGCAGAGGCGACCCCGCCCAGCAACGAGGAAAGTACCACGAGACTCCATGGAGACCTACCCGCCCCCGAAGCTTCCAGTGACCCAGCAGCAATGTACATCAGGGTGAGTCTAGCCACCAGAAGACCCCGAATTGAGAGACACTTTAAAAATGATTGTAAATCCTTTTGCATTTTCCCGGCATGCACCTGATACCATTGTATTGTAATCCTAGTCATACATTTTTTTTTCGGAGCCGCGCTTAGCCAGTCAGGGGGGAGTTGACGCACCCTTAAAGGTGCTAGTATATTTTACGCTCGGCCCCACATTTTATAAATACCTAATAGTTACGGTAGGCCTACCTTGTTTTTGCCCAAGGGGTCACCTAAATCCTTATTGTGAGCCTTGTTGCCGTAAAAACATAATAATTAAAGGTTAAAAGTGTTTACATTTACAGTTTTTGTATGTACACTCAGCCCCACAAAAAATGTCGCCTCTCTACAGGCCAGAAATTTGTCTAAGTCCCACTTCGGGTATCTTCGGCAGCGTACAGAGGCACACATCGAAATCGCAACAACCCGGCGAGCTCCTCACGACACTCTCGTACCGTTCTTGAGACGCAGGTTCGAATCCCGTTGATGGAACAGAATTTATTATTTTTGTCCCCACAGAAACAATGTATTAAGAATGACAATGTTCAAAATGAAATAAGTATTTATCATGTATTTCATTCGTAATTATCAAAAACTCTAAATATAATGTCAAGTTTATTCCTACTATTATGTTAGTAACATACGAAAATAATTGTCGTAAATTTGCAAATATAAGATATCTGCGTTTTATTCAGGTAAGACCAAATTATTAACAGAATACTTATTTAAACTAAGGAACCAAAGAGCTGTAACTTTAAACTGTCACAGTATTTTTTAATTCTAAGTTACTAATTGTCATAAGAACATTACAAATTATGGGTTGTTCACACTGGCATTTTAATCGTTTAATAATACAGAGGAATGAATGTCACCTGGGTCTTTTGTCTTTTACAATGTAATATTATAAAGCACAATGCATTTAAGATATTAGGTAAAGAAAGTTATTTCCATTAAATATTTACGCCAAACGTATAACATACTATACTACATTACAATCGTTATAAGTAAACAACAAATTACCGATCATGTCAAGCGGTTCGTAGTAGACGGTGATATTGCGAGTCGTTCAATATATATATATATATATATATATATCCAAAAATATCGTGCATTTTGTATAATTTACTACAGCATGTTGCGTTCATGCCCAAAAATCAATCATCGGTGCTGATGATTCAAGACTATTCTAAATACCTTTGCTATATTTTTATGTAATGTTCAAATATCCTTATTTGCCATATAGTAGTCTGAATCAAATACACGTGATTATTCATAATTTATAACATTATTCAAGATTAACACTACACCGTACGTGTTAGCTTTAAATGGAATGATGAGATAATTATTTTTGTAAATTGCAATTAGAACGTTCATAAGGGCAGATATTTGGAATGTCAATTTTAATAACTTATATTATATAGGACTTCTTTGACCAATGAATTAAACATATTATGTTACATCAGTAACCTTCAGTGTTGGGTGTTTCTTTCATTGTGACTTAATTAATCATTTAAACCAACTATTAAAACGTCCAGCAACGCTTAACCGTAAACCAGGAACCCCTTGACACGCAAAGAAGTTATTTTCATACGCGAAAAATTACGCAATAACGGGTGCCAATGCCAGATAAGTAAAGAAAAGTGTGATGTGTATAACTTTGATATAAAACATACAAATGAATCATGCAAGAGTATTTGTAAATTCAAAGTTGATTAGATTACTTTAGAAAACAAAGCTGTCCAGTGACATTTTAAACACACATGTTCATCGATAAAATGCCTTATTCACTTGCACTAATCAGAAGTTCCATAATTGTGCCCTTACCTTTTGAAATATTGTTCGTTCAAGTATTTTTAATACAGTGAACCCTCGATAACTCGGACCTCGATGTCCCGGACTTTGGATAACTCGGACAGAATTTAAAAAAAAAATATATATATATATATATATTTTGGTCAAAAATCATAAGGAAATTGTGGCTGCCTCATTTAAATCCATCACGTTTTATTTAAAAACAGTATTAAGCTTTGAAAGCAGTTGCTCATCGCTACGTAGCCTTTAATAATCCCACCGTAAAATATATGGCAAGTTCCATGTGGTTAAACGTTAAATGTTGCTAGCGAGGCGCGCGAGTAGAGATGCAACTCAGCAGGCAGACCTCCCTTCTTTATCTCTCCTCCCACTTCGCAGCGCGGGCCACACACGCACGTGCGTCGTAAATAAACATTTCAGTATGATGCTGGTGAATTGGACGGTAACTATACGTCACAATGGCACCTAAAGGGAAATTTATTTTGTTCTTGTATGTACGATAAATTCAAGATTGCAAAACAAATTGTTCCGGACATTAATAAAAAAAATTAAAAGCCATTGGTTTGCATTGAGAGGGTTTTACGGCCCTTTACCGACGTCTTACAAGCCGATGAGGGTGAAGTGAGGCGAAAGAACAACACAACATCCATGACCGAGCAAGAATTTCGAACGCAAGGCCTCTCGCACCATAATCTGGCGCCTAATCCACTACGCTAGAAACCGGCGCGATATCGAAAAAAAAAAAACAGGGATTAAAAAATTATAAAAAAGGGGAGGGGGCTGAAAGAAGTTCCTGCCCCGGGTCGCACATTCTAGAGGGCCTCACTTTTGAAAAAGGTAAATGGTAAAAACGAATGGGCTTTTATTGAGTTCCCGTTAACGTTGATGGTATCTGTGAAATTTATTTTAAGTGTAAAGAGTGTGTAAAGATGTCACTGATCTATGAGGACGCAGCTAGTATGAAGAGAGGCCTAAGAGCGCACATTATCACTTCAACCACTGCCGTAGACTTCTACTAAAAAAAAAAAAAAAAAAAAAAAGAGGTAGACTGAGATTTGCGTTGCTCCTGGCCTCGTATTCTAACAAAGAGGCCCTGGGAAAAAAACAATTTCTCGTAGGAAACAAGCAGCTGGCTGCAGACACTGTGACATGCTGATGTAGAGCAATTTTTCACGTTAACATCTCGTGAGTTGCGTGTGGTCACGTGCGGTGTTTTTATTGCTGTTGAGACTGTACCGGTTGACCTTGACTACTTCCGCTCGCGCTCTACCACCCTTGCTTATCTCTCAGACACACACAGACTATCATCAGCCAGACGAGAGAAGGGAGTGAGAACTTTTACGTGGTGGAAGGGTGCCTTGGTGCCAGCTTCTAGCACAGATAAAAAATATCAGCCAGAAGTAGCATAAAAAATAAATAAAAAAGAATCTGCCGACCCCGGTTGTTAGACATTATTTCTTTTATAGTTCTCCCGTTACAGTGATAATTTCCTCACTACCCCCTCCTGTAAATTGATACGCAAAAATCAGTATATATTGCCGCTTCTTTTACTTGTAGAAATGATAGCGTACTGGTTTCCTCACGTTTCTTGTGATTAATGACTGATTACCCCACCTCCCCGGACGCCCCTCGATAACACGGACAAATCGTAACTCGGACAGCTTCTCCCCCTTTTTAGTCCGAGTTATCAAGGGTTCACTGTACATTAATTAAATGGATTGCACAGTTTATAAATTACGCAAGTGAAGTATATTTAGACAGACATTTCTTGGTTTGTTTAAGTAATGTAATATAAATTTCTTTTGTGATGTTTTTTTTATAATAGTGCTTATGCTATATACAACATTTTGTTTTGGTGTGTGTTTACACACTTATATATGTATAAACTTATATTTTCAATTGTTACTTTATGTATAAAGTTAATTTTAAATGAATTTTTACCCAAAAGCATCAGTAATATTATTCATTTTAAATAGAAGACTAGCACATCCTGCAATATTTACATATGTTACGTAAAATGTATTACATTTTTAATGGTCGTGTTAGTCAACTAGCAAACATGTTGGAAGTAGACTTTACACATAATTATGTTGACATTTTATATGTGTATGTCCACACTACTTAGGCGTCCCTCTATAGTCTAACACTTCTCTTAGTGCCTTTATGAACCAAATATTTTTAAACGACTAGCTCGTACCTCTAAAGGTTGCCCGCATGACGTATACTTATTGCTAGCAGCTATTCTGATCATTTAAAAAGTAGTACTGCATTGCGCTGTTGTAGATACCCATAAAGGCACTTAGGCCCGTATTTATAAACGTCTTTCGAAGTACAACCAATCTCCCTCCACCCTAATCTGGAGTTTTGCACATTATAGACCTCTTTCAGAGAGTGGAGGATAGCCAGCGAACAACCATTCGCCACCAAGTTTCCACTTTTTGGGAGATTGCAGGTGAACGACGGCAAGACCTCATTCGGCGAATCACCAGCTGTTCTGTAGAGACCCGTTATGAAAAATGGCGAGGAATTTTAACTAATTAATGTGGCACATGGATGAAGTTGTCAACTATTATGAATAAATAGATGACCAAAGACATGCGCGACTACCCAAAATATATATTAGGAACATGGATGATCTCTTTTCAACTGCAGTTTATCTCTGCGCGATACATCGCAAGCATTACATTCTGCAGTGATTTTCTTCCACATTTCCTTTTGTTGTAGTTGGACACGGAGTCAGTTTTCTTATTTGTAGTTATGTTTCTGTATTTTTTATCAGGTCAAAAAAAATTGCTTTTTCGTTAGGAGTGTATCGCACTGTTGAATTTCTACCTTCCATAGTCCAATTTTTCCGCGGCTTCCTTCAATTACTTCGAATATCTCACGTGTGTCCCACTACAAAGACAACAAAATTGTTTACAGACAAGGAGAACAAAATCGAAAAGTTTTTATTTTTAAAGTAAGGTGTGTTCATAACAGTGGTCTATGAGCACTTGAGTCTATGTTCGCTGCTAAAAATGGGGCTGTGTTGCCAAATTTTATGAAGGAGAACCATCCAACTCCCTTTCAGGCGGCGATCTCCTGGCGATCCATCGGCAGGCAACTATAGTGTAGGAAGGGTGGAAGACCGCCAGCGAACTGCTGCGCGAATAAAGGCCAGGGGCTTGCCAGCAAGCCTTCGGAGGACGTTTATAACTACGGCCCTAAGAAATGTGTTAGGCTGTAGAGGGACGCCAAAGAAGTGTGCAGTGGCGGCTTGTGAGTTGTTTTCAGGTGGGGCTGCAGATAGCATTGTACTCTTCTGATGAACGCGCAGTATACCAATGGTACGAAAGATGTACTCGATACTAGCTCGTTTATGGTCACTCAGTAAAATGTGGCACCTACATACCAGCGTGTCAGTGGTTATAGCGTCAACTAGCACTCAACCTGTCCAGTTTGGACTATCTGCAGCCTCACATGGCAACAACACACGAGCCACCACTGGAAGTGTGGACATACACTGATAATGTCATTATAATTCAGTTATAAGTCTATTTACAATGTGGTTGGCTGTTAACTAACACGACAATTAAAATTATGGCATATTTTATGTAATATATGTCAATATTGCAGGATGGGCTGGTCTAAATCCCAGAGTTGGAACGAATAATCAATATAATAATAGTTATATTTATTTTATTTTTGAGAAAATGCAGTTACTAAGGAAAACCATGTACAGTAATAAGGAAAAAAAATTTGTAGGCAACTTAAATTTCCTCTCGTACTAGGTTAGTGTTAACATACTATTTATTCAGCATGATATATGAGATAGTTAAATACAATTATCTGACAAGAAACGCATAGATTTTAATGCTACTAAATAACAAAAAAAAGCTATTCAGTTGCACTGGAAGAAAAATGCATATTTCTTTCGAATAATATGCAAGTAGGCCCTAAACAACTTTTCTTTATATAATGACTGTAGTTATTACATAAATTAATCAGTGGAATAGATAGAGAGCTCCTCTTCCCTACCAACACTTAAGTTTTAATGACATGCAGAACAATATTCATAAACCACAGAAATCATCGAAACAACAATGTATTGTTTTGAAACATAATACTTGAATTTCTGTATTCGTAATATTTCAACATCAAAGTAGTTTTCTTTTCTTCCTGTTTGACTGTGAATAAGTCAGTAAACCAATCCACCTAAATTATATCATCCACATTAGAACGTGCGGAAGAAACTTCACTTATTAATATCGGAATTGTTATTTCACATAGTTATCCAGTACATCAGTTCTCTACGTTGAGTAAACAGTAGCCGTCAGGACATATTGCAATCTTATTATTTGGTTGCAGTGCCATCATGTGAAATCTTACAACTTATATCCAATTGTTCCATTCCTATACCTACAGTTTTCATTAGTGTTGTGACCCAATGTGTAAACTTCTCAGTGGAATCAAGGTTCAAATCCAACGTAAGAACTTGTTCTTACATATATTTACATATAGGAATCGTTTTGTTTTCATGGCACTAAAAACATCTAACTGTAAATTCAGTGTAAAGTGAACTTGTGCTTTGCGAAATAATAATGCCATTCATTTAATTTATTTCTTTCATTTGTGTGAAAGTAATCCATGTCTGAGAACGACCTCTTAATATTAGACATATCTCCAGAGGAAAGAGCCTCTATTGAAGGGCGAAAAGCCCAAGCAGTTGCTGAGCGCCGATTAGCGGCCACAGCCAATTCACATCCAGTACCCGCGGGGAATTATTCCCCTGCTGCAACTAGCATCCAAGAAGAGTGTTACGTTAGCCCAGTTTTGCCGACAGTATAAGGGCACGGAGAACAAACCTAAGCGAAAGCAGAATAACTTTAGCCGCACCCTTCGGGAAACACAGTGTATGAGCTGCCCAATGACTAGCCCACACAAGACGCCCGAGAAGCGTACGCCTGCACCGCACCCCAGAGTTCAACAATTAAAGAGGGAGGCCGCACAAGAGCCTAAGCCCCTATCAGAGAGGAAATGCGGCCTTCTGCGGGAATTATGCTATGTGAGTGGTTTTACACCTAAATCCCCTCTAAAGTTAAGGTGAGAATTTTGCACACAAAGCTCTCAAGACTGTAACGTGCATCCTCAGCAGGGAACCACTGCACTCAGGATGCCTGCAATCTTACCGCCCCTTCAGGGAACCTCTCAAGCTCTCCATTGTTACACATACCTCCCTGAAGGTTACTAAAGACTCCCTCACGAGCAAAGTTCGACAAACTTAACTGAACATTCTGTGCATGAGAAATGCTTCTCACCAGTGTGTGCAAGAAGGTGTTGCTTTAAATGTGCTACTTGAGTTAATTTAGCTGAACATTCAGTGCATGAGAAAGGTTTCTCACCAGTGTGTGTGTAAAGGTGTTGCTTTAAGTAATCTACTAGAGTGAATTTAACTGAACATTCTGTGCATGAGAAAGGTTTCTCACCAGTGTGTGTACGTGTGTGTGTACGTGTGTGTGTGTACGTGTGTGTGT